>ML400123.1:29374-52051 GCA_005239525.1 Nicotiana knightiana | reverse complement strand
CCAACCAACGAGGGATGCTATAAATGTGGTAAGACTGACCATCTCATCAAAAACTGTCCTCAGTGGGAAGTAGAATGGAAAAAGAAGAGATATGAGAGAAGGAACAGGTCCAACCCAAGAAAACCACAACAAAGGCTATGGTTGTTGCTTGGGGAAAGTTCAGATAAGGAATAGATGGGGAAACTGAAGATCAAACGCTCATGGCAATTGGAGAATCTGATGAGGAATCACATGAAGAACCAGAGGTAAGTATCTCCCATCTTAAAAACAAAGTAAAGTTCCTATCTAAGGAAAAACTCTCTGAGTTGCTACTTGATTTCATAGATGATTCTGAGGAAACAACCAAAGAGAAGGATCAACTATATAAAGAACGTGCAATGCTAAAAGCAAAGAGCATGAACCTGGAAATCAGAGTCAGTGAATCTGAAAAGAAAAACACTGACTTGATGAACCAGGTTCATCCACTTGAAATTGAGATTCTAGAACTAAAATCTGAAAACTTAAAGTTAAAGTTAGGATCCAGTAAAAAGGTTGTTGATTATTCTCATTCATGTTAGAATAAAACGTGGGAAAACTAAAAGATAAGATGTATGCCAAGGATGAATAGATAAGAACTCTTAATGAAGAACTTGGCAAAGTCAAACATGAATTAGATCGAACTTATAAATGGAATAAATCCCCTGATGCTCTGATATGGCTTCAAGAGAATCATAGTCGCAACAGGAGAGGGATTGGCTTTGGAAGTCAATTGCCCAAGTGGGATCCCAAAAGCAAGTATCTCACTCTCCCTGAGAATAAAATATGCACCCATGTGGTAAGACTGGGCACTACAAATATGAGTGTACTGCAAAAGAGCAGGCCAGTCAAAAAAATGAGAGGTTTGTAAAAAGGAAAAAATGGCTACCAAATTTTTCACGACCCAAAATCCAACACAGGTCGTGATGGCGCCCAACACCGAAGTCAGGCAAGCCAACAGTTGTTTACTAGTGAGATTATCCTTATTTAACATACCAACCCCACATATTCCCAAAGTTTTAAGCTTAGGTAATTTAAATAAAAGCGGAAACATTAACCAACTTAAGTAAATACGGCCAAAATGATCGTGATCCAATATATACAGTCCCAAAATAAATAGTCTACTATGTGCGTGCCACGAACTAGTGTCACAAGTCAACAGGCGAACTAGTAGAATACACAAAAGGTGATACAAGTTGTACTGATGTCTGAGAGAAATAGACAGAAATAAACAAAAGATAACTCCATAGCACTACTGAGAAACGCTAAGGGAGGCAGCTCATTGTGGAGTCAGGTCCAGAATATGTCAAGCTCCGGTTGGATAACCAGAAACACCAGCCTCAGAACCTGTACAATTAAGTACAAAAGTGCAGCACGAGTACATAAATATATATGTACCCAGTGAGTATCCCGCCTAACCTCGAAGAGGTAGTGACGAGAGGTCGACATGACACTTACTAAGGTCCAACAGTATAATTTAAAAGAATGTAATGGAAACAGTAGGCATGTAAAGACAGTGAGAAATAAGTATATATGTAAGATGCTAAAATCCAGGAAGAATACTGGAAATAAATAAAACAACTACCACTTCACTTTTCCCCAAATATCTGCTAAATCAATATCCATGAAATTTAGCAACAAATAAATCATACGCATGCACGGTAAGGACAACCGGCCTGAGTCATAAGATAGTCATGCCCGTGCACTGCCGAGGATCGGATGGCCCATACCAAAAGTGCACATCTCCACAAAGTACTCACATCTATGCACTGCCAAGGATCGAACGGCCCGTACCAAAAGTGCATCTCTCAACCTCTCTATGCACTGCCTAGGATAGAACGTCCCGTACCAAAAGTGCATCTCTCAATCCGCCGTGGTGTACGGCCCGTTCCCATAAGAGTGGGGGAAATCACACTCTGCTCGCGGGATGTAAATTAAGAAGCGGTCACATGCACATACATTATTCCTTTTTAAAAGAGAATACTTTTCCTTGAACAATTTCTTACAAGTTTTTCTCAAATTTCATAAATTCAGGGACATAAGCAACATGTGACGTTAATTCATTATGCATGTAGTTCATATCAAGTAAAATACAAAGCATGATGTGGGCCTAACTACCCGGACATAATAGTAATAGTCGCTACGTACGGACTCTCGTCACTTGGTACGTATGTAGGCCCCACAAGGTATCACATATAGCATTTAAATCACTTAGGGAGACAATTTCCCCTTACAAAGTTAGAAAGGAGACTCACCTCGTGTCGAATCGACACCTCGGACCAAGGACGCGCCTGAACTCCGAAATCTACACCTGAGGACTCGCAACTAGCCAAATATGGTACAATAATATCAATGCATGCTCAAAGTAGGGTAATTATCCTATTTATTCAATAATTCAACATTCTTGAAGAATTCCCAAAATCCAACCCCGGGCCCGCACGTTCAATTTCCAAAAATTCTCGAAGGAATCGCTCACCCGAAGCCTAAGGATCGTTAATATATGATTTCTACTTGAATTTATAGCAAATACTGGTAATTCACCAATTTCTTAAGAACCCTAAATTACTACCAAATTCTTGATTTTTCAATGATTAGTAGAGAGTTTAACTAGTAATTCATGTTTGAAACTGGTGTTAGAGTGGAACTTACTTACCTCTTTAGTATTTAGGTCGTGGAACCTCTTTCCCCAAGCTCCCAAGTCTCTAATGGTGGTGGAAAATGAAAGAAAGGGGTGCAGTCCCGTGTTTTTAAAGGAAAAACACTGCCTTGCCTATAGGGGTTCCACACCTGCGGCTCGAGGACCGCACCTGCAGTCTCGCGCCTGCGAGCTGGAGCTCGCACCTGCGGAACTGGACAGGAAAGTCTGAGTTTGCAACTGCGGAGGGGTGGCCGCACCAGCGGTTCCGCTCCTGCGGACTTTTGTCCGCACCTGCGAGAAAGGGGGACCTCACCTGGGGTCGCACCTGCGATGCTTGGGACCGCAGGAGCGGTCCCCCACCTGCAACTGGTCAACCACACCTGCGGTCACACCAGAACAGGTGCAGCAGCAGCTATTTTAGCTGGTTTTTAGCCCCGGTGGGTGCCCGGGAGGCCCCTGGGCCCACCTGAGCCCTCGTCCAAATATACCAGCAAGTCCCAAATCATAATACGGACTCTCTCGAGCCTTCAGAACACCCAAAACAACGCTAAAACTCAAAGTCACACCTCAAAATCCCATGAACCAAACTTAGGAACTTTAAGTTTTCTAGACTTCGCTAAGAACGCGCCGAACCGACCTATACTACTCGGAATGACACCAAATTTTGCAGGCAAGTCATNCACGTCCAAAACCACAATAGGAACTTAAGGAACTTCTTATTTCAATATTGGGCGTCAAAACGCTCCAGGGTCATCAGAAACCCATTCCGAGCATACGCACAGGTCCAAAATCATCACACGAAGCTACCGGAACCGAAAAAAATCAATTCTGAGGTCGTTTACCCAGAATGTTGACCGAAGTCAAACTTGGACTTAAAGGCCAACCTTAAGGAACCAATTGTTCCTATAGCACTCTAAACACCTCCGAATCCCGGACTACCAGTCTCCGCAAGTCATAAATCATAAAAAGCCGCTATGGGAAGTTTCATTTAGGGGAACGGGGTCCGATAATGCAAAATGACCGGTCAGGTCGTTAAAAAATTGGGCCAAGAAATATTTGATTCATCCATTCTCTCATAGAAAGGACCCAAACTAGTTTGGATTCTTAAAACTAACCTCTGATTCTTTTGTAGGTTCAAGTGAGAGGAGGCAGCCAAATTTGGTATTTGGATAATACCTTCTCAAAGCATATGACTGGGAACATGGAACAGCTCCTTTCACTTGGAAGTCTCAAAGGAGGAAATGTCTCCTTTGGAAACGAAAAGAAAGGTGGATTTATTGGGGTTGGTAAGATAGTTAAGGATGACACACGATCCATTGAACATGTGTATTTAATAGATGGCTTGAAATATAGCCTGATCTGTGTATCACAACTGTGTGACAAAGGTAACCTGGTTGTTTTTACTTCCACAAAATGTTTTGTGATTAACCTGCTTACTGACAAGATTGTTTTGCAAGGAAAAAGAATTAATAACATCTAGTCATAGACTTATCCAAACTGTCTGAAAATGAACTCACTTGCCTAAGTGTGTTGGACAGTGATCCCTCCTGTGGCACAAACAACTTGGTCATGAGAGTCTGACTCGGCTTAACAAACTAGTCTCTAAGGACTTAGAGGTAGGACTTCCTAACATTAAGTTCAAGGAGGACAAAGTTTGTGAGGCATGTGCCTGGGGGAAGTAGGTAAGGTCCTCTTTCAAAATTAAGAAAGTAGTCAGTGCCACCAGGACGTTGGAACTGGTTCATATGGATCTATGTGGTTCTATGAGAACTCTGAGTAGATGTGGTAAGAGATATGTGATGGTGCTAGTTGATGATTATTCAAGGTTCACTTGGACCTTATTCTTGGCATCTAAGGATGAAGCATTTGATATGTTCACCTCATTTGTTAAGAAAACTCAAATCAATTAGGACATCAACTAGCATCAATAAGATCTTACCACGATATTGAATTTGAAAATGCTAAGTTTGCTGAGTCCTGTGATGAACATGGTGTTAATCATAAATTTTCTGCTCCTAGAACTCCACAGCAAAATGGGGTTGTTGAAAGGAAAAACAGAACTCTTGAAGACATGGCAAGAACCATGCTTCTATCTAGCAAACTACCTCACAGCTTCTGGGCTGAAGCAATAAACACTGCTTGTTACATAATCAATAGATGCATGACCAGACCTCTGGTAGATAAAACTCCCTATGAATTAATTAAAGGGAGAAAGCCCAACATATCCCACTTTACGGCTTTTGGATGCAAGTGTTTTGTGCATAATAATGGCAAAGATTCCCTAGGAAAGTTTGACCCCAGAAGTGATGAGGGAGTATTCTTGGGATATTCACTACATAGCAAAGCTTATAAAGTGTATAATAAAAGAACTATGTGTGTAGAATAAAGTATACATGTTGTCTTTGATGAAACTAACATTCTTGCTGAGAGACAGGAACCTGAAGATGAGGAGCTTGGACTAGTGAGGAGCATTGATCACATTGAAGCAAGCATGGAAGGTGGAACAGGTGATGGACCAGGTTCAACTACCCCAAGCATCATGACAGGGGGAATTCAACATATGCAACCTGGCCCTGATCCTGCTCCACAGCAACAAGACACCATGGAATCGTCTAGGAATGAACAACTGGTACTTAAACCACACAGATATCAGAGTTCTCACCCTCTTGAGAACATCATAACAGATTTGGCATCCGGAATCAAAACAAGATCATCCTTGAAAAATCTGTGTGCGTTTGATGCCTTTCTATCCATGATCGAACCAAAGAACATTGGGGAAGCCCTACAAGATGCTGATTGGGTAAATGCCATGCAAGAAGAGCTGAATCAGTTTGAAAGAAGTCAAGTATGGCACTTGGTACCCAGGCCACTAGACAGATCAGTGATTGGCACCAAGTGGGTCTTCAGGAACAAGCTCGATGAGGATGGAACTGTTACAAGGAATAAGGCAAGATTAGTTGTTCAAGGGTATAGTCAAGAAGAAGGAATTGACTATGATGAGACCTTTGCCCCTGTGGCAAGACTGGAGGCAATCAGACTTCTTATAGCATTTGCTGCACACATGGAATTCACTCTTCATCAGATGGATGTTAAGAGTGCCTTTCTCAATGGCTATCTGAAGGAAGATGTATTTGTCAAGCAGCCTCCAGGTTTTGAAAGCAAGGAGTCACCTGACCACGTATACAAACTCGACAAGGCTCTATATGGTCTCAAACAAGCACCAAGAGCATGGTACGAACGATTATCAAAATTCCTGCTAGAACATCGGTACAAACGAGGCAAAATTGACAGTACCTTGTTCTTAAGGGAAAAAGGTAAGGATCTCCTGGTTGTGCAAATATATGTGGATGATAGTATATTTGGGGCGGCCTATGAAAAATTGAGGAGGAATTTGCTATGCTAATGGGAAGTGAGTTTGAGATGAGTATGATGGGTGAGCTAAACTTTTTCTTAGGCTTGCAAATTAAGCAAAACCCAAATGGAACAATGATCCACCAACAAAAGTACGTGAAAGAATTGCTCAAGAAGTTTAAAATGGAAGACTCAAAGGAAATAGACACTCCCATAGCCACAGCTACAAAATTGGATGTGGATGAACCTGGTTCATCTGTTGATCAGAAGCTATACAGAGGGATGATTGGGTCTCTATTATATCTCACTGCTAGCAGACCTGATATTGTGTTCAGCCGTCAGCGTGGGACTGTGTGCTAGGTTTCAGGAAAATCCAAAGGAGTACCACCTCACTGCAGTGAAGAGAATTTTGAGATATTTGAAAGGCACCACTGATTTGTGCCTTTGGTATCCTAAAGGTAGTAATTTTGACCTTGTAGGATATGCTGATGCTGATTATGCAGGATTCCTGGTTGACAGAAAAAGTACTTCAGGTATGGCTCACATTCTGGGTTCATGCCTTGTGTCTTGGGCTACCAAGAAACAAAATTCAGTAGCCTTGTCTACTGCTGAGGCTGAATATGTGGCTGCAGCCTCCTGCTGTGCTCAGCTGCTATGAATCAAGCAACAACGCATGGACTTTGTNAGTCTAATCATTGCTCAGCATCATAACTTTACTGTCATACTCTCTTGCCATGTATTAATATGATTCTTTGGTTGCTATGATGTTTCTCTATCTTTGTAAATTGAGGCAAATTAAGGGCTTCAACACGATGAACCTGGTTCATCTCTGCTGGTTCATCTGACTAACAAGGTATGTGCTCATCTCCATACAATTATTGAACTAATTACAGTCACACATGAGCAGGATTCTATCTATATTTGGTTCATTTAGAAGTCCTTGTACTAATCCCTAAATGAACCCGTTCCAAGAAGTCACATCAGTACTCAATTAGCCTAGAAGTAGGGAACTCTTAATCGTCAAATCAATGACACTCCTACAACTATTAGACTTCCACTTAGATAAATTTTCTATCCATTGTATAATTAATAGCCATATCTTATATAAGTTCATAATTACTCTCTTCTTCATAAAGTAACCGTCGAACTTAGTTCATTAGTCTTCAAACCCAAAAACTGATCACTCTTTCTTTTCTTCCTAAACTTCACTCATAATCATGTCTTCACCACTATCTGATTCATCTTTTTCATCACCAAATCGTGATTACGATGGAGGGAACTATGAATCAGATTCCAATTCTCCATCGGTATACAGTTCTCAATCTTCAGAAAAAACCACAACCCCTGAAAACCCTCCTATTCCTGAAAACCCTCATGTTCCAGAACCCACATCTAACCCTAACCCATCCCCTCGTGGTCTTCGTGTAAAGGTTCTTGCCAGAAAATCAGTGGCTTCTGGGTCACGCGAAAAATTTTTGGAAGGAATTCTGCAGGCTGAAAAGGATAATAAGTCAGAATCTTCAAGTGAATCTTTTAAATCATCCAACGAGGATGAAGCACTTGGTTCATCAAATTCTGAATAAGGTAATCTTGATGTAATTTCTGAGTCTGCTAATGCTGAGAACAGATTTGTTCTGGTTGGGTCGGTAGTGGATGTTGAAGTTCCTAGTAGGCAAGGAAAATCAGAAAAAGGTAAAGTTCTTGAGGGAAAGGGATTTGGGGAGGATGGTGCTACATTGACTATTTGCGGTCCCATTCCTGAGAAGGTTGGAAAAGATGTCATAGAGATAGGGGTAAGTGTAGTCGAGGAAGCAGCGGCGGGTCTAGAAAGCTTGAAGAAAGGATCAGATAAACCTGGTTCATATGGGGATGAAATGTTAGCTGAAAGGCTAAGGAAACTGGGGGAGTCCTATAACCCCAAGAAAAGGAGGACTTAGAAGTCCAAGAAGGTCACTAACCCAGTTCCTTCCAAGAAGAGGAAAACTTCTGTAGTTGGTGATGCTCATGTTCCTAAGGTGCGTGCTACACGTAGTGCTGTGAGAGAGGAAGAATAACTGTTTGAGAAGGCTCTACTTGAGAGCAAGAAAAAGAGAGCTGCAAAGGGAAAGGGTAAAGTGGGAGAGCCTGTGGAGGTTGTTGTTGTTGAAGAGGATATGATGGACCTGGTCTATCATGAGGAGCAGACTGCTCCTGTTGTGGTTGAGGCACCAAAATCAAAAAGGATTAAGGCTTCTTCGAAGAAGTCAGTTAAAGTGTCTGCCACACCTACAAGAACCGTTAAAAGGACCAGGTCCAAGGAAACAAAAGTGAAGGTCGTTTAAAAAGATGATGATGATAGAGAGTGGAGTGGAGAAGATGAGGGGGAAGTTGGTGAGGTGACTACTGACAGAATCACCTTGTTTGGTAAAAGAACAATTCTGAAGGGAAAGTTGTTGAAGGATCTTGAGGAACCTGGGATGAGATACCTGCTGGACACACTGGATGTTCAGGGGTGGAAGAACATGGTTCTTCATATTGAAGGAAGGTTGGCTAGAGCTGAACTAGTGGAATTCATGGGTAATGCAGTGGTTAAGGACGGCAGGGTCATTACCATAGTCAAAGGAATTCAAGTTTCCTTTGATGCTAAAGAACTGGGAGAAATTCTGCAAATTCCTGCTGAGGGCTACGAGGATTACACGAGGCAAAGATGGCCTAGTTTGGAAGGGATGGCCTCAGCAATCAATATTACCAGATTCTTCAGTGACAATGAAAGGGAAATTGAACCCAGGCCAGTCTACAAAAGTGAAATGAAGCCAGAACACAAGTTGCTCTTCGAGTTTGTCATCAAGTTCTTGTTGCCAAGACAAGAAAGAAGGCACATAGCCAACTATATGGATCTGACCTTGATAGAATGTTTGTTTAGGGGTAAGCAAATAAATTGGCCAGCCTTCATCATCCAACTCTTGGATAGAGTTGTGAATGGAACAAAAGCACATGCGATTCCATATGGCTTTATTCTGACTGATGTGCTTGCTCATTTTGATGTTCCTGTGAAAAGGGCTGAGATGGATACTACCTAGGATAATTTTGGGAAGGATACTTTGCTGACTTGCGATTATACTGTCAATGTTCCTGCAGATGAACCTGGTTCATCTAGGAAGCAGCCTGTCAACAGCAAGGTTCGAACTCTGGTGCAGGCAAGCGAGGCCAAGGATATAGAGATCCTTCGTTTGAAGTCTCGTCTGATTGAGGTTGAAGCTGAGCGAGATGCTCTCAGGGCTGATTTAGCAAAAGAGAAGGAAAAGAACGAGGGTGTTCTTAATAAGATGTTTTCTCTTCTACAAACCAAGACCACAACCTCCTCTGCACCTTCCAATCCTTAGGTTTTCCAGAGCTTCTAAAACCCCTCTTTAGACCAGTTGTTCAGTTTCTTTTGTTTCTATTCTGTTTTGCTTATGGTTAGGGCTGTTTTTGGTTTGTTTGTATAGTGTTTGATGTACGTTCCTAATCAATGAAATTTTGTTGTTTTGTTATTGACTTTTCTCAATTTCTTAGATAGCTTACATTTATTGGTTACTTATGATGATTAATCATGTTTGCACCTGCAGTTGCCTCAATGGCCATGAGTAATTGTTAACAACACTGGTGAGTTTATCAATTTGCAAAACTTTTCGATGATGCCAAAAGGAGGAAGAAAAGTGCTTTTATGTTTGAAGTTCATATTTGAAGTGATATTTATAACCTAATGAACTTGGTTTCTCTATGATAAATGCTTGAAAAACATTCAAAGTGTTTGAGTTATATATAGGGAGAAGCATAGAGTTTGTCAACATCAAAAAGGGGGAATATGTTGACGGGAATTTGTTGACCCAAGTCATTGCATAGTTTTGAAGATTGACAAATATCTGACCGGTTGAACCAGGCCCATCAGAGCACGCATACTTGACCTGACGCGTTGGCACAGAAACGTTATATGCATAGGAGATAAATGCGAGTGTGAAGTATCAGTGAACAAGGAGAGTATCTTCTATTGCAAAAAGGTTGCAAATTGATAAGATAATAGAAGTTGAATTCAGCAAGGACAGTAAAGAAGGAAGGAAGTTGAGTTTAATACGAATTCGTTCTCCCAGGTAGAGTTGAACCAGAACTAAACGACAAAACTCAACAACTGACTTTATAAATAATTGAAGGATTCTTGCTTGAATCAAGAACGCACAAGTGCAGAAGTGAATCAAGAGCTAAAAGCAAAATTTCCAGATATTTTTCAAGAAGAATTATTGTGCGACACAAAGGCTACAGACCAGCTAGAAGAACCAGTTCCATTTGTTAGTCATTGAGTCTAGTTGGTTGTAGTAGGAGTCTTAATTTTGTATCTTTTCAGCTTTCACAGAAACAATTGTAATAGGTATGCATTGTTCAAGTTAGAGTTAACTTGAAGCTTGTAGAAATTATCTGGGGGCTAGTTACTACAAAGGGATTAGAGTTAGTCCTACGATTACAAAAGAATTTATTTTGTAAGTCCGTTTGGCTCAGAGTTTTAGTGAAGAGTTTGAGCAAATCCTACTGAGGAGTAGGTCGTAGTTTTTTCACCTTTTGAGCCAGGTATTTTCCACGTAAAAATCTCTGTGTTCTTACTTTACTGTTTTTATTATTCTGCAACAGTAGTAGTTGGAACACCAAGAAGAGCCAGGTTCTTCTATTGAGACAGCACTCAAAAATTGGGTACCACACAAAGTAACCTATCTTCTTGTGTGGTATTGACGTCTAAAACATCACTTTTGTTGGGGACGCTGCATTCATACCTGCAGATATAGATAATCAGTTTGACGAGCCCTCATAGTAGACGAGATTGGAATTCAGCAAAGGATCGGTAAGACTCCACCTCATTCGGAGTGCAGCCGAGTCTATGAGTCATCGTGTCAGAGTTTTACTTCAGACTTATGCGTAGGCCGGTACCATGTCTCATTTTATGACTAATAATCTTAGAGGTTTTGTAGATAGAGGTTCATTTTGTATAGTATGTCAGAGGCCTTGACGGCCCATATGTATTCATGTTTAAAGAACAATAGTTTATTGATACAGTGTTCGCCCACTTATAGTTATGTATTATGAGTTGTGGTCATGTTGGCCCATGATAGTTACAAAAGGAATGAGTTCAGCTAACTCGACCTATGTATATTCTAGTTTTGGTCGAACGATCATCAATTACAGAGTGGTTCGCTCGGGCCAGCACGGCATCGGGTGCCAGCCACGCCTTCCCAGGTTCGGGGCGTGACAACAAAATTATAATTTAGTTTTTATTTTTCTAATATTTGGGACTTTGAAATCAACTAAAATTTTCTCTTATTAAATCTTTACTAATTTGAGTTAAAATTAATGTCTTAATTATATTTGAACTATTATCCTTTTTTGTATGAACTACGTATTATGTAAGATTTTCACGTTTCCTTATAGTTTTTCGCAGCAATTTTCATATAAAAAATGTCTAGGCAATCATTCTTCTCATAGGAAACTTATTCTTATAAGGGAAAACTTCTATAGAATGTAACTATTAAAAGTAAGAGGTATATACCTAATTAAGTATTATTATTGAATGTAATTTTAAAATATTATTCATAAATTAATAAAGAGAAAAACTATTGTTCGAGTAGGAATGGAGTTAAAAATTATCTATATTTTCTAAGTTATTTTAACAACACAAAGCCCCAATGCGAAAAAGAATTTTAAGAACTTTGAATTAACTAAACAGAAAAAGAATTAATTCAATTCTTTTTCATAATCTTCATGTAAGTTAATTTTTTTTAAGTTGATAAAACTCTTAAATTATATAAATTTATTTCACAAGAAGAGTACTAGCATTGAAAGAAATTAGAAAATAGAGCAATTTTAACTATATCATAGTATTATTTGTTACTTATTTTCGGGATTAGGTAACAAAAAACAATACTTTCTATCATATATTCTTACATAAGTCATCAAAAATCACAATAAAGTATATAAAAAAATTTACAGAGGCAATATTCTTTATTTATTGAACTGGCCAAATTTGATCAACATTTATCAATTTTAGGAACTTATATCTTTTTAAATTTTTATTCAATAGTGCAAACACATTATTTAATAATAATTACTTAAATTTTTAAGACCGTATATTCACTTATATAGCGCGTACCCTAAGACTAGTTATACTAAAAGTGGGAAGGTCCTAAGTCAACACTTGAATTACTAAACTATTCATCAAAAACTAATTAACCATTTTGCCCTTCATCCAAAAGTAGAATTACCTTCCTTTTTAGTGTTATGGATCATTAAACCCTTAATTACGTTTCTCTTCATTAATCTCAAGCAAGGATGCCACAATTTAGATTTGTATATGAATAGTCATTTTTACCTGCTACTTTGTAAGTAGATATGCTCTAAACTCTTTGTGGAAGTTCGAAAATGTTACACACACAGTACTGTTCTTCTTGTATTTCATTATACTTATACAATTTTTTATTTTTATATCAAAGTATGTGGATCCTGTTAAACTTATTTTTCATCATTTTACATGGAAGAAACTCTGCTATTTGTTTCGAAAGTAAGTTATCATCTCTCTCAGACCCATAATTTATTATTCAATTACCTTCGTGAATTGTCCTTTTATAAGCTTATAAATACGTCTTTAACTTTGAATATTTTGATAATTTGTATTATGGATAAGTCGAAATGTTATCATCAGTCTTTCACATGTTCTGTGTACAAAACAAAGTATTATCTAAATAAAATTGTCGAATTTTATGAAAACAAAGGTACAACTTCTGCTGACATAGCAAAATTGTGCAGCTTTTTCTTTCTTTCCCAAATTCAACTTTCCTTATATGAAAATAAAGGGTTTTTTTCTTCAAATTTAGCCTAAGAAAATCAACTAAAGCTGTGTTTTGCAATACATTGCATAAAGAGTAGAGCCAAGCATCTCTCCCTTTTTAGGGCATTCCAGTAATGGAATTAATAGTAAAGTCCCTGTTAAAATTTTAAAGCCAAGAGTCCAAGGGAGATGGCAGCTCAGACGTACACATCATCAAAGATGTATACAGTATTCCTTTATCTTATTACCAATATTAATTCTCGCGAAGTCTAAACAATACAATACATCTTTCTATAGTGTGTTATAATTTTGCTTGGTAATACGCCTATTTTAAGAGAGTCCATTGCTAATAGACCTCTTGTTTTCTTCATTTTTCCATCAAATTTTCTAAGCACTAAAAGTCGAGTACCACTTGCAAAGACAGACGTGCAACACGTATCCAGAAATTAGTATACAAAATATATAGGAGTCGTCTACAAGCCTCTAGTGATGGCTGAACTATATCATGGTCGGGATAGGGCCTCGACCTACCCATCAAACCTGTATATATATAATGAACTTCAAGGTCTAGACCTGGTAACCCCGAGGAAGTGGAGCCTACCAACCAAGTTGATATTTGACTATGTCTAATGGGAAGGTCTATCCAGCTCTCTATCAGGACCTGCAAGCATGAAATGCAGCGTCCCCGGCAAAAGGGACGTCAATACGAAATAATGTACCGAGTATGTAAAGCAACTGAATAACTGAAATCTGAAACTGAATTGATAATATAATAACTGAAAGTAACTGGAATACGATCATGTGTATCACTATCTACAATGGAAGCCGAATACGTGACTCTCGTATCAGCAGCACAAGAAGTTGTTTGGTTGAAAATGTTTTTGGAACACTTGTTGGATATCGCTGAAAATACTGAACCAGTATTAGTCTACTGTGATAGTGAGGCTGCAATATCCTCCACTAAGGATCCTAAGTTTCATAGTAAAACCAAACATATAGATATCAAGTATAACTATGCGAGAGACGTAGTTAGACATAAGGTAGTGAATGTGAAGTATGTGTCTACAAAAGATATGTTAGCTGATCCATTGACCAAGCCTTTGTCTAGAGATGCATTTGTGAGACACATTAGGTCTCAAGGCTTGCGTAGACTCTGAGATACTTTATTTTGTTATTTATTTTCCCGTATTCACAAAACTGATGTTCTTTGATTATCAATAAAGTTGATTTACGTACATACATATTTTTATTGTTGAATGTTATGTGCATTCTTTTTTTCTTCTTTTTTTTTTGAAAAGTATGTCGGGTAGACAAGAGGTTGGCTTCTCACACAGGCAACCGCATCCTTATCTTAGTGATGTGAGGAGATGAGACATGATTTTAAGCAAAATTATCATAAGGATAATTTGAGAGTTATTCGCTTGAAATCAAAATATCGCTTAAACAAAGACATATGGTCATTAGGGTAAAAAAACGTTCACCTAGTCTACTTTGTGAGCCAGATGTGGGTTAAAAATGATATTGTAGATCAAGGAAGTCAAATTTAGTTATTTATGGTATCTAAATATCATATGTACAACATTCTTTATGAGATAAAGACATACGCTCCTCGGGAAAAGGGAGAAAATGTTGTAACACATGTTTCATACCATGTGTGTTAATGTCGACCAATTGGGTTAACATAAGTCCATTATTGTTGTGTGAGACCCAGAGCTTTTATGATGGCTCAAGATTTTGTACCCTTAGAGACTCCGATCAGATACTTGAGACTTAGTGTGATGTTAGCTAACTTAGTGTGTTTCCAAAAGCCCATGTACACAAATTCGATCTAGCAGATCATATCTAGAAAAGTAGTCATACTAATGTAAAGGGCATCGTGAGAGGAGGAAGATCATTGATGGCATCTCATTTATTTGTATTCACTGGTGCACCAATTATAACTTATGAGTTATGATTGTGAATACAAAAAATAATAATATATGAAATTTTAAGACTATATCAAATGTGATTTATATGATCTAGGGTATGCATACTTTATGATCTACTTGCAGGTTTGACTCAACGAGAGGCTATATACTCCTAACAGATGTATAGCACTTAACTCTCATACTATGTTGGTCACACGGTCTTCTTCCCTGTATGAATAATTGAGGAGATGAGTTGAGAATATGTTTCTCAAACTAGATGAGCACTCCCTTTATGAAGTAGGAAATATAGGGTCCAACCATAAGGGGTGCTCTAAGGCCCAATAGGGTTATTAGTTAACCCTAATATTCCCTATATAAGTATACTTACTGTACACTAAATATATACTCTGAGCAGTATTTTTCCAGCACACCGTGACAACCACCGCCGACCAGTAATAACAAACATTTTCTAAATGTCCTTGCATACAACGACAGTGGCAATATTCCGGCACTTGTTCATATTCCACTTTTATCCAAAAGCCATCTTCATTGCTATCTTCCAGTCTGCTATATCCTACCCAGATTTCGCCTTCCCTGTGTTTGGTAATATCAATCTCAATTCTTACATTCGGCACATTACCCGTAGATTTAGAGCAAGTAGCTTGGTCTGGTGCTAGAGCTTGACCAATAGAACTTAGCATTTTTGTCAAAATATCCCATTTATATAAAATAAAAAATAAAAAAAAGCCAAGGCAGTTGGTGTAAAAGTATCCAAACAGAAGCTAGAGGTGTTTCAACTTCAGGGACAAAATCTGGGGTCGGAGGACCCAATTTCATTGGAGAACCAGCTAAGGTGATAAATCTTTTGAAATAAATGAAATTGTAGTATGTGAGAGTAGTGAAGTCTAGGTACACATGTTGAGGATCGAAATAGGCAATTAGTCAGAGGGAATTGACTAATGAAGCTTTTCTTTCTGTCTTCCATGGCAGGTTTACCCTTCAAAAAACTGCCTACCAGAGAGTTTACATGTCTCGGCTAAATTGATGAAGTAGTCTTCCGCAGTGAAGAAGACTGCGGGTTTGCCCACGAAGAAATTACAATTCAACTTGAAAAGACAAGAAAATTAGAAGTTGCAAATGGGGGACAACAAAGAAACCTATCACTAACAGTTTAAAACTGTAAAAACGAGAATTCCCCATATGAGAAAGCAACCTATCCTCTTGACCTTAGAAAATTATGTGTAGCGACTACAATTTAACAGTTTAAGGGAATAACAAATCTCTTTCATCACTAAAAGTAATCCTCATACAGGTGCCAAACTCCAAGCATGGCAGAGCAAGTTGACTCAGCTGTAGGTGCATGAATAAATAAGCAACAAAGTGTCTTTGTGCCACTAATCTGCATCCATCTCTTCAAGTGCAGCTTTAGCCGCAGCCTTGGCTTCCTCCAACAGATCAGCAGGAACCTATGGCAACATCAAATAGCAGCACGAGACACGAGTTATTAACCAGATTTTTATTTCAGTAACATCAATAACATTCATTCACCATTATGAAATACATTGCATGCAGACGAAATAAAGGTATGATGGAAAATTACAAAAATAACTAAGCTAAAAAAGTCATTTGCTTTAATATCTCGTTTTTTGCTTCTGTGACAGGTCCAGGCAAAAAATAAAGAAAATATCAAGTCAATACTAGCATTTAACACAAAGATACCAGTTCCTATTAAAAGTGTACTCGGAAGGATCGTGAATCACCTTCTGATGCTGTCGGTTAGACTCATCACACACCCAACTCATTTCCAATTCAAATGCCTTGTCCTTTGCCTCATCATGTACTCCGTATATTCTGGTTCCACATAGAACATATTGTCAAAAAGCTGAACAATAAAAGCATGAAGCACCAACTAAATGTTTTGAAACCCTCAAATTTCTGGATAAAACTATAAACCGATGCCTCCATTCTTGCAACCTATAGAAAAAAGCATAGACTTACCACTTCATAAAGAACTAAACTTGGTGTTTCCAAATGCAAGTGATGATACTAACATCCCTTTATGCATAGGTAAAACCAGTTTCACATATTGACTTTTCACTTACAACTAAACAATATCATTGTAAAGCTACAAGAATCTGATTGACTGCCCGAAAAATATTGAACTAACCAATGGTTGAGAGAACTGGAACATGTTATATATATATTGATTTGCAGGCAGTTCTCAATGTCAACAGAGAACATCTACAAACTACACACAGAACATCTATTGACTACACAAAAATAGATCTTGCATTTGCATCAGGTCAGATTTCAACAAAAATTTCAGCAATAAAATATTAGCATGAATCAAATTGTAAAGTTCAATGCCTCAATGAGAACAGTTGCTTACATTTTGGCTACCTCAATTACCCCTTGCCGACACGTCATTTCTGAGAGCTTCAACTTTTCAATTTCTCTGCCAAGTTTTTGTTTCAAAGTCACATTAGTGTGCATAAAAGAAAACTTGGAGCCAGATATAACCAAAAAAATCCAAAACAAAGCAAAGCTTAAATCTTAATTGAATAAAACCCAACTTGATCACTGTTCTTTTTATCTCATATTTATAAAATAGCTTATCTATGTCGAGTATACTAACTAAACCAGTAAACTGTATATGCTGGTTTACTTCTAACATCACCAAGATATTATCAGACCTTCATAAAACCTAAATAAACCGTAAGGAAAATAGTTCAATAGAGAAACATAAATAAAAGTTTTAACTTGAATTTCAGAAAGTTCAAAGTTTATAGAATAATGTTATAATAGAGACATTTCTGAACGACCAAAATAAAGTGTCACACAAATGGGGTTACAGATCTCTCTCCCTTGTGCGGGTAGGTAAATGAACCTGTCTTTCTTAATAAGACAGAAATAGAAAATAGATGAAAGAAAACGAAGATATTATGTGGTCATTCAGTAACATACTGGACCAGTTTAATGATGATACGATTTTGGCTAAGGGTGTTCAAGTGACTTGCTAAGATAAGCAAGTTAATCTCATTAATAATGGGTGTTTCTATGATGGTAGAAACTCGAGAGGACATTCCCATTGTTGCCAAAACCTCATGGAGTCCAAATAAGATATCACCAGTTTTCAATTAAAACCCCTCTGACAAACTATGGTCTATGGCAAGAAAAGATTTGAACCTTTTAAGCATTGGTTTTAGACGAGAGTAAGTGCTTATAACCAATAAAATTCTGGGTAAACAGCACCACGTGAACATCGAAAGCGCAATTAATGTATCAGGAAAACGACTTTGATTTTTTATACTGTATCATAGTGAAGTCAAACAAAAACTTCTTTGACAACAACTTTTTAATTGTGATTTCTAGCCCAATCATTATTGTAAGATGTAACTTTCCATGTAGTTGCTGGATCTGCAAGTTTTATTTCTAAAGATAAATTTAATAAATGTCAAAAACTAGGGCAAATATTTATCAGTTTAACCTTTTCTTAAAGGTAATTTTGTCATTCTCTTAAGGAAGAGGGAATATATAATAATGAACTGTCATTTTCTTGTGGATGATAATGGACAGAGCTTAAAAGCTAGGAAGGCGAACTGCACAACCCCAAGGATGACATCCATGGCACTTCTAAAAAGGCTGAGCAAAATTTCAACTTCGGCACATTTTGTGCAATCTTTTTTTGATAGTGGATACTAAATGCAAATTCAAATATTCACCACCATCAGAAAGCATGCCTGATTGTTTCAAAACTGAAATTTAGGTTGTACAGAAGAGATCTATATACTTACGTTTTAGCAGCTTGTCTGCCCTTCCCAATAGCAGCACCAAAGTACCTCTACAACAAACACAAGACATCAACATCTTAAATAAACTCAAATAATAAGGGACAGTCCAAGGCAGGGAAGCTGTTCAAGAAAATAAAATAGCAGGCCATGCGGCGCAAACATATAGCAGTTAAACAATGATTTAACTCACATAGGAGACACCAGACGGCTCAACCATGTAGAGTTGAGGTCCATCTCTATCATAGCCTCCAAGGATTACCCCACATCCGAAAGGCCTAAAACAAGTAGTACTCCAAAAATTCAGGTACAGAAAGCAAATGAAAGGAAGAAGTTGAGAGTATCAAAATGGCAACAGATATTCCAATATACCTGAGCCACCAATAAAGTGTGCATAAATGTACATAACTAGCAACACGTTCTGCAAGCTCTTTCACCGGAATTGGTTCACCATATGTACTGCAAATTACAAAACCAGTCAATAGAAGAGTCAAAATAAGGGTGGTGACATACGATGACTGAAACAACAGTTTTCATAAAGTCAAGTGGGGAAAAAAACTTTCATCACCATCTAGAACTCTATGATGAGGCTCTAAAATCTTTTGACTTTTCCATCTACTAAGAAGGAAACATACAAACTATACGTTTGGTAATGATAACAAAAGAAACAACAGCAACCCCCGTCCCCCCCTGGTTGAATCAAGAGCTATGTTAATAAATACCCCACATGACAACACTGGCATTTTTCTAGGGAGCAAATAACTCTTTGCTGGAAATATCAAAACACAAGCAGAGAGGTATTCGGCAATGCCTCTTCGACGCAATAGTGGCAGAAGAAGAGCCAGAAAAATGATTTAAATACCAATGTATCTCACATTAGTAATAAGAAGGTACTTCTGAAGTGAATATAGGTACTAGATAGCTATGCATAAGGGCCAGATCATCCATTTATGTTCTTGCAACCACGAAAAACAAATAGTAAGTAATTCATCTGCAAAAAACTCACTCAAGAAGTGACCTTTGCACTTCAAAACATGAAACCATGCATAGATACTTCATTAAGTTTTTCGTCCGTACGTCACACTTAGGAATACCCCACGTTACCTAACACTAGTCAAAGACTCAAATGCACCATACAATTTTAATTATTCCACGCGTTTCTACCATAACAAATTTATCCCGTAATAGAGCGAGTTAATTATTCTGACCAGCAGGTGATTCAATAAATTATATGTCTTAATCAATTCACATTTTCAGAACATTAGTAGAAAATTACGAGTGGGTAAAACAAAACTTAAAGCCAATAGGAAATCACAGAATTGGTTTGTACTTTTCAATGTTCATAGATCTATGAGATGTCAAATGTGAACTCCCACAAATGCTAAAACTACAGGAAAAACAGATATAGAAACGGAATTCACATATCAAGATGTAAGTACACACACACACTGACACACACATATATGCTTTCAGATAAGGTGGCAAGAAGCAAACCTATCATAGTTGGTTGCTTCAGACTTTGCGCGGGCAACAATTTGCCTCCCATCTGCAGCCAGCCCTGCAACGGCCTGTACATAAAGAAAAATCAGCAAAATAGTGTAAAACATCACCCATGAATCATCCCACAGAGCATTGGTTCAAAACTTTAACAGTGCTATATTCCCTTTTTAACTTTAATGGGTCATTTGATGAGGCTTCTGAAAAATTATACCTCTAACAAATTAATAAACCATAGCATCACCCACTGCCATAACTAGAAACCATCTTAATTTAATTTTCACGAACAAACGCCATTGAACAGAAAGATGACAGAGCCTAAACCTTTTCTCAATATTAGTCCACTGCTAAAGAACATATAGACAAAGAAAGCTTTCATCTTTTCAGCCAAGCATTTGACAAAATCAGCACCATCATCAAACAAAAATAAGTTGGAGAACTTGAGAATATCTAGCTTTAGAGAACCCAAAGACAAATAATTAGGTATTGGAATGACAGGACCCAAATTGAGCAAAATGGATGAAGAAGATTCATATAGCTGACCTAGTCCAACTAATTTAGGAATGAGACCTAGTATAATTTCTTTTTTTTCTTTCAAATAAAGTAGCGCCCATTAGTAGTGGCAGAGTATGGAATCTATACAAAGGAATTCAAAAATGTTACACCTGGGATTTAAACCTATGACCTAAAGCATTTTTTAAACCCCCTATGCTACTACTAGAATCTTCCCCTTATTTCAAGGGTCAAAGGGATTCAACAGCTTATATAACCTTAAAAACTACTTTTTCCCATATTTAAACAGTATAACTTTTCAACAAAGAGGATTGAATTGAACACCCTTTCTTCAAGCTAGCTCCGTAACTCTATCAACCAAAGATTATGGGATGAGAAGACTCCACCTACTGTCACTTTGTTTGTTCCAATATTAGCACTCCAGTTCCTCAATATTAGTTCATCCCTCGAGAGTCTAAGGCGTAGTAGTAGTTGTTGTTCTAGTAGTAGTGTTGTTGTCAACCAAAAGAAGTGTTCCTCCAATGCAAGAATTAAAAATCACGTTCTTCATTCAAATAACGCAAATATCACATAATTTTGTTTTATTTCTAAGAGGCAAATATCACATAATTATCCCTTGGTAGATCAGATAGTAACACACAGTAGAGTGAGTAAAACTAATTACCATGCCGGAATGGCGATGAACGGAGTGAATCCGACGATTAGATCCCGGCAACATCATTTTAGACGCAATCAGCTTCTCAACTCCCTACAATTTCAAAATTCCCCAAGCAATCAATCAATAAAAATCCCCAAAACCCCAAAAACCCTAATATCAACACACAAAAAAAAAAAAAAAAAAACAAAATACCAGTACGATTCCGTCCTTGCATTTGATTCCGACAACAGTACCACTATTGTCGACGGCTTTGCCGGCGTACTCGATCTGAAATACTCTGCCGTCCGGGGAGAATGTCGTCACCGATAAGTCATAACCTGTTCCTATGCTGCTCATTTTTTACGTTTCGATTCCTTTGTTGGGAAGTACTACGGGTTGATTCAGTTTTGAGTTCGAAGCTATTTGCTTTGGAACTAATGACGGAATATTACAGAGAAGGGGAGTTTTCTTTGGTGTCAAGACACAGAAGAGTTGGACAGAAAAGGGAAGTTAATTTGTTAAAACTCCT
Source organism: Nicotiana knightiana (assembly GCA_005239525.1). Classification (NCBI taxonomy): domain Eukaryota; kingdom Viridiplantae; phylum Streptophyta; class Magnoliopsida; order Solanales; family Solanaceae; genus Nicotiana; species Nicotiana knightiana. The sequence goes on along the minus strand of ML400123.1, from coordinate 30,350 downwards.
ATTTAGGGAATAGAGTTCAAATATTTTAACCTCCAGCGATTTGTCACTTTAAACCAAAAAACTTGGTCTAAAATATTTGTTGCTTAGAAAACAAACTAAACACCTCCCGTTTGTCCATAGATTTTGGGTTTATTTTTGTTAAATTTTTAAAAAATTATTATTTGGTTATAAAATATTACTTATCATTGTTTAAAAAGAAAAAAGTTTACAAACTTTTAAATTCCCAAAAACTGATTCAGGTAATTTTTGGGTGAAAAATTTTATTTCATTCACAAAATTTTAATTTTTCTTCAAATAAAATACATATTAAAACACAAATTCAACTTTAAAAAACTATTTTTCAACAAAATTTTAAAAACTCTTTTTTATGTTTAAATTAAATCTACGTTCAAACGCTAGCTAAGTATTTCAATCCTATTTTCACTATTCACTCATTTAAGACAAGTGATAACCAAAAAATCACTAAGAAAGAAGAAAGAGACAAATGTAATTTTATCGAATTTCTCATATAATTAAGGAATAATTACGTAAATCTCTCCTCGGGTTTGGTTTCATAACATTATTCTATATTATGCTTACTTTTTATTTTGTTTTTTCTCTAATAATTTTCGTAACATATTTCTTACTGACGTAAAAGATTATGATTAAAGTTATTTGTCCATTCTATAATATTCTTTGTCATTATTTTTTTTCATACAAGATAAGTATATTTTTATGTTGATACTAGCAAAAGAGTAAAATGAGTTTGAACTCGTAGGGTGTGTTTGATATTATGTAAAATATTTTTCTAGAGAATATTTTCATGAAAAATGAGTGGTTTTATCACTTACTTTTCCTTATTTGTTTGGTGAATGGAAAAAAAATTTCGGAAAACATTTTATAGTGTTTTGTTGGAGAATAGAGGATATTTTTTTATGCTACTCTCCTCACCCCTTCCCCTCTCCCAAGTCCTCATGTTTCCTTGATCCTCCTCATT
>ML400123.1:0-29278 GCA_005239525.1 Nicotiana knightiana | reverse complement strand
CCCGCCCCTTCCCTCCTTCTCAAATACCCAACGATTTTCAGATTCTATTTTCTTCAAGAATTTAATTATTCTTTTAAAAATTCACACAAACCCAAAGGAACTAATGTGATGCTTTACTTTTTTACGCAAAAACAACGTTGAATTTGTGCTCCATAGCTAAAAGGAAAATTCTATTTTTTTTTATTGAAAAAGAAAGTACTTTTTCTACAATATGAAAATAAAGTATTTTTTTATTGAAATAAAAGAAAATACATTTTACTACATCAGTTTGTTGAAATGAAAGAAAATACTTTTTCTATATCATGAAAAGAAAGTATTTTTTTGGTTAAAATGAAAACAAAATATTCCATAGATTTTGTCAAAATAAACTTGGGTTTTATTTGGCAAACACATGTTTGGCCATAGGTTTTGCCTATATTTTGGCAAAATTACAAATCCCAAAACCAACTCAATAGTTGGTCTTGGGCCAAAACCAACTCAATAGTTGGTCTTGGGCCAAAACCCTAATAATACACATGTTTTTCCAAAAATAAATTTGAGAAATATGTTTTGAAAACATATGTCCAAACGCATTTTCATCTTCAAGCTAAATTTCACTCAAAACAAATTTTCTAAAATAAATTTGGGAATCTATGGTCAAACGCTAGCTTATGTATTGAAATGAAAAAAAATCTATCTATAACAAGAAAAGAAAGTATTATTAATAATTTTTATATTTAGGGTGGGGGTGAGTTAGTGTGGATAGAGAATAGGGTGGAGAAGGTTGAAAAAGAGTTTTGAAAAATATTTGTCCTTCTCTTGATAGGGAAAATATTTTCCTCCAATTAGAAAAAAATGAGTTCATGAGGAAAATATTTCCAAAACATTTAAGTCAACCAAAAATTGAAAAATTAGAAAATATTTTCCTTCTTGCGAAATACTTATTTGTATTGTGCTACCGTTACTTGACTGGCCGAGAGCGGACCTTTTTGGATATATAATCCAAGTCGAGAGTAGAGTTACAGGAAAAGTCGTCTGATGGAAAACTACTTTCACGTTCGGTTCAGAGAGCACTTTTTTCGTTGAGAATTCCTCGTTCCCTTTCGTGTGAATTCCCCAGCGGCGAATTCAAAACTTGTGGGGCCCTATCTATTCCATCTCTCGAGCCCCGAAGAAAACCCCCTACCCTTCGGACTCCATATATCTTTTGACTCTATATATGTGGGCACCTGATATCTTATGATAGAAGCTAAGATAACAAAGCTGACTCTTTATAATTCTTTTGGTCATTTAAGTGTGGTTCTAAATTTTGATTGGTCCAAATAAGTTTTTTATTATGTTAATGAGTTGTCATCCCTAAGACACTACCATACATGTACCCAATTTGTTGACTACGTTGATTGTGAGATAAGAACCATAAGTGATGACCTACTCTGCTCCATCGCTTAAAATTTGTCAAGCTGATTGACTTTTGATTTCATATCTAATATATTTGTTCGCAGACACGACTTGTTTCTAGAAAAAAGGTTAGAGCAAAAAGAAACACGACTTGTTTCTAACACGACTAGTTAGAAATTAGAATGGTGTGCAAGGTGAAAAAAAGAAATTATTCAATGTTTTATTACACCAATAATGTAACAAATAGAATAATATTTAAATCTTATCTTTATATTGATTATAGAAGCCTTAATTATGCAATATTTAGACTGTATTTTTCAGGTTGTTATAAAATAAAGATTGTAAAGGTCTGACTAAGTTCGTATGGTGTTTTAAGATTGGTTGGTATGTTTGGTTGAGGTCCCGGGAGCCTCGGATGAGTTTCGGGTGCTTAATGGATTGAATTGAGACTTAGGAGAATTTTTGAAAATTGCTGGTGCTGGTGTTTTCGCACCTGCGCTGGGAAGTCCGAAGGTGCGGCCCCGCAGAAGCGAGGATGGAGTCGCATGTGCGATTTTAGACATAAGGGTCAGTGGTCGCAGATGCGATGCGAGAGCCGCAGAAGCGGAGTCGCATCTGCGGAAGAATGATCACAAAAGCGGATTTGGGGAAGGAGTGAGGTTTCTACAGAAGCGGACGAGTTAGTGCAAAAGTGCATCCATAGATGCGGATAAAGGTGCACAGGTGCTGTGTCTGAAGAGTTAATGAATTTCCGCAGGTGCAGAGCTATAGCCGCAAATCGGTAAATGGACTGCAGGTGCGGTTTAACTGGCAGAAAAAGGGGAAATCGAGGGTTTGATTCATTTCTTCATTTTTGGACTTGGGAGCTCGGAAATTGGCGATTCTTTGAGGGATTTCATAGAGAGCTTTGGGTTAACGATTCCTAACTCGATTTTGGTTATATTTCATTAATCTATTATTATTTTCTTCATTTAATTAATGAATTTGAGTGAGAAAGTTGGGAAAATGGGGGAAAAGTTCCCAAACCAAATTTCTGAGTTTTGAGTGGGATTTAGACATCGGATTTGGATATTTTTGGCACGAGTGAACACGTGAGTGAATGGGTGTTCATATTTGGTAAATTTTACCTGATTCCGAGACGTGGGCCCCGTGAGGCTTTTTGGAGCGAATTTCCAATTTCTTATTTTAGCTTTTATTTCAGTAGCTAGATTAGTTCCTTGTAGTTGTATTCATGTTCTGTAATTGATTTTGGCTAGATTTGGCCATTCGGAGTCGTATTTTCATGGAAAGAGCGTTGTTTCGGATTGATTGAACTTGGTTCAAGGTAAGTGGCTTGCCTAACCTTATGTGCGGGAACTCCCCTTAGGATTGGTACTGTTGTTGATATATGAGTGTCGTGTACGTGAGGTGACGAGTACGTGCACAGGCTAATTGTTGCAAAAACCCGATTTTCGCTAAATAATAATTTGTCTCCCTCTTATTTGAACCTCATCAGCATGTGTAGTATCCTATTAGACTAAGATAACATGCCTACTTTCCTTACATGTTTACCTGAACTACGTGCAGCATGCTTAGTGAATTTATCTGTCTTTCCTTAACTTGTACTTAGGTTGAACTGAAAAATTTCGTGTCGTAACTATTGAATTCTATTATTTGGCTGCATATTTAATTTAGGAGTACGGAACAGTATTCCGAGAGATCCCCTGTACTGCATGATTACTTTGGGACTATGGAACGGTATTCCGAGAGATCCCCCTGTCTTACATATTTACTTTGGAACTACGAAACAGTATTCCGGGAGATCCCCCTACACATTTACGTTTGGGACTACGAGACGGTATCTCGGGAGATCCTCTGTTGTGTTGATGTATACTGAGCTGTTGTTTTCCATGATTTCTTCCTTGTTAAATTTTAGTCCTTATTTACTGCATTATTTCATTTTTGCATTGCCTTATTACATATATATACTAGTAGGGCCCTGAACTGACCTCGTCACTACTCGACCGAGGTTAGGCTTGGCACTTACTGGGTACCATTGTCGTGTACTCACGTTTTTCCTGCACATATTTTTCATGTGCAGATCCAGGTTCATCTTACCAGCCTCATCGCTAGTTGAAGTCGCTGCTGCTTATTGGAGACTTCAAGGTACATCTACCTGTGCCCGCAGATCCTCAGCGTCCCCCTCTTTCTCCTTATGTTCATTTTTCCTTCTTTCTGTAAAAATAATGTATAGAACAATTAAGACTTTCTAGTAGCTTGTGACTTACGGTGTTCTGGGTTTTGGGAATTGTTTCGTACATTTCAGAAGTGATAATTGTACATGCCGAGTGGCATTCAGTTGCTTATTAGATAATTGTTATTGTTAGTAGTTAATGTTCATGTTTTTTTTTCATTTCGAAAATGTATTAGGCTTAGCTAGTCGTATAGACTAGGTGCCGCCACGACAACTCACGGAGGGGGAAATAGGGTCATGACAATTTGTTATGAGAGCTCTAGATTCATAAGTATCGTGAGTCACAAGCCGGTTTATTAGAGTCTCGCGTATCGATATGGAGATGTCTATACTTATCTTCGGGAGGCTATGGAACTGTTAGGAACAATTATACTTATTTGATTTCCTTGTCGTACGAGTTATTGACATCAAACTATAAAATTTTCTTTTGTATTCTTTCTCCTAGATGGTGAGGACTCGTACCGGGAGATCTAACGATCAGGCACCCAAGCCCCCTACTAGAGCCGCCGTGGCCGGGGTAGAGGACGACTACGCGGTGCAGCCAGAGCACCTGCGTGAGCTGCGACAGAGGAGCCCCCAGCCGCTCCAGCTAGAGGGCAGGCACCGGAGGTTCCTATTACGCACCATCCCTCCAGGAGACTAGCCCAGTTCATGAGCATGTTCAGCACCTTAGCTCAGGCTGGATTAATCCCACTAGCTCCCTCCGCATCTCAGGACGGAGGAGGGGCAAAAACTCCCGCAGCCCATACTCCTGAGTAGAGGGTCCAGGTTAATCAGGACCCAGAGTTTATTCCTATACCACCAGCAGCTCCGGTTCAGCATGAGACCAGGGCAACTGCTTCTGAGGGAGAGCAGCTCAAACTTGAGAAGTACAAGAAGTACTACCCACCTACTTTCAGCGGACTAGCTTCAGATGATGCTCAGGGTTTTCTGGAGGAGTGTCATCGTATTCTAAGTACTATGGGCATAGCGGAGACGAGTGGGGTTTCTTTCACCACATTCCAGCTTAAAAGAGCAGCATATCAATGGTGGCGTGCTTATGAGCTGAGTAGTCCGGACGAGGCAGCCTCACTCACATGGACTCAGTTCTCGGATATGTTTTTGAGAGAGTATGTTCCTCAGAGCCTCAGGGATGCATGGTGCGAAAAGTTTGAGCATCTGCACCAGGGATCTATGACTCTGTCAGAGTATGCAATCCATTTCAGTGAGTTGGCCCGACATGCACCGGCCTTGGTTGCCACAGTTCGGGAAAGGGTCCGTCCTTCGCTTCATTGAGTGACTCCACCCTAGTATCAGGACCAATATGGCCACGGAGTTGGACAGGGATATCTCTTATCAACATGTCGTGAGTATTGCTAGGAGAGTGGAGGACATGCTTGCCCGGGACAGAGAGGAGAGAGAGGCCAAGAGGTCTCGAGAGACTGGTTATTATTCTGGAGCTCGTGCCCCAACAACTTGCCATGGTAGGGGTTATGTGATTCGCTCTGTTCATTCAGCTCTTCTAGCCTCCAATGGTGTTCCAGCTCCTTCCAGGCCCCAGGAGCCCTATTATGCACCACCAGTATCCAGTGTGCCTCTTGCTCGGGGTGCTATTAACGGCCAGTCCAGCAGACCTAGCCCGAGCCAGTCACAGCAGTCGCGTCCTCCGAGGGGTTGTGTTTTAGTGTGTTAATATGGTGAGGGATTGCCCTAGACTTAGGAAGGGTGCACCTCCACAGGTTTCCCAGCCACCACGTGCTCCACCGAGTCCTCCGGCCATGCTTCCAGCCCCAGCTGCCGCCTTATCTACTCAGCCAGCTCGAGGTAGAGGTCGGGGATGTCAGGGATGTCGAGCCGCCCTAGAGGATGAGGCCAGGCCAGGTATTATGCTCTTTGATCTCGTTCAGAGGCGGTTGCTTCCGACTCTGTCATCACATGTATTTTCCCAGTCTGTCATAGAGATGCATCGGTATTATTTGACCCAGGCTCTACATATTCATATGTGTCCTCTTATTTTGCTCCACATTTGGGCGTATCTCGGGATTCTTTGAGTTCCCCTGTTTATGTGTCTACTCTTGTGGGATATTCTCTTGTTGTGGACCGCGTATATCGGTCGTATTTGATTGCTCTTAGTGGTTTTGAGACCAGAGTCGATTTATTATTGCTCAGCGTGGTAGATTTTGATGTTATCTTGGGCATGGACTGGTTGTCGCTCCATTATGCTATTCTTGATTGTCACGCTAAGACCGTGACGCTGGCTATGCCAGGATTACCGCGATTAGAGTGGAGGGGTACCTTAGAGTATACTCCCTGCAGGGTTATTTCATTTCTTAAGGCTCAATGAATAGTTGAGAAGGGGTGTGATGCGTATTTGGCCTATGTGAGAGATGTCAGATACCCCTACAGTTGAGTCAGTCTCAGTAGTGAGAGATTTCCCATATGTGTTTCTAGCTGATCTTCCGGGCATGCCGCCAGATAGAGTTATTGATTTTGGCATTTATTTGTTGCCTGGCACTCAGCCCATCTCTATTCCTCCTTATCGTATGGATCCTCCTTAGTTGAAGGAGTTGAATGAGCAGTTGTAGGAGTTGCTTGATAAGGGCTTCATTCGGCCTAGTGTGTCACCTTGAGGTGCTCCGGTCTTGTTTGTGAAGAAAAAGGATGGTTCTATGTGTATGTGTATTCACTATCGCCAGCTGAACAAGGTTACAGTGAAGAGCAGGTACCCATTGCCCCACATTGATGTCTTTGATCAGTTACAGGGTGACAGGGTGCTTTCCAAGATTGACTTGCGTTCAGGCTATCATCAGTTGAATATTCGGGAGCTAGATATCCCGAAGACTGCTTTCAGGACCCGATATGGTCACTATGAGTTTCTTTTCATGTCTTTTGGGCTGACGAATGCCCCAGCAGCCTTTATGCATTTGATGCACAGTGTGTTATGGCCTTATCTTGACTCCTTTGTCATTGTGTTTATTGACGACATCCTAGTGTATTCCCGGACTCGGGAGGATCATGAGCAGCACTTGAGGACTGTGCTTCATACTTTGAGAGAGAAGAGGTTGTATGCAAAATTTTCTAAGTGTGAATTTTGGCTAGACTCAGTGGCATTCTTGGGTCATGTGGTATCAAGTGATGGGATCAAGGTAGATCCAAAGAAGGTGGAAGCGGTGCAGAGTTGGCCTAGACCATCATCAGCTACGGAGATCCGCAATTTTCTTGATTTGACGGGGTATTACCATCATTTCATAGAGGGATTCTCATATATTGCAGCTCGTATGACCAGGCTGACCCAGAAGGGTGCTTCGTTTCAGGTGGACAGAGGAATGTGAGGAAAGATTTTAAAAGCTCAAGACAGCTTTGACTACAGCCCCATTATTGGTATTGCCTAAAGGTTCGGGGTCTTACACCGTCTATTATGATGCTTCGCGAATTGGTCTTGGCGCGGTGTTGATGCAGGATGGTAGGGTGATTGCCTACGCGTACAGACAATTGAAAGTGCATGAGAAGAACTACCATGTCCACGATCTTGAGTTAGCAGCTATTGTTCACGCCCTGAAGATCTGGCGCCACTATTTGTACATTGTTCCTTGTGAGATCTACATCGATCACCGGAGTTAGCAGCACCTGTTCAAGCAAAAGGATCTTAACTTGTGTCAGCGTAGGTGGTTGGAGCTACTTAAGGATTATGACATCACCATTCTTTATCACCCAAGGAAGGCCAATGTGGTGGCTGATGTTTTGAGTCAGCGGGCGGAGAGTTTGGGGAGTTTAGCATATCTTCCAGCAACAGAGAGACCCTTAACATTAGATGTTCATGCCTTAGCCATCCAGTTTGTAAGATTGGATATTTCTGAGCCGAGTCGATTGTTGGATTGCGTGGTCTCTCGATCTTCTATTTATGACCGTATCAGGGAGCGTCAGTATGATGATCCCCATCTGCTCGTCCTTTAGGACAGGGTTCGGCAAGGTGATGCTGTGATTATTGATGATGATGGCGTGTTGAGGATGCAAGGCCGGATATGTGTACTCAATATGGATGGCCTTCGGTAGTTGATTCTTGAAGAGGCCCACAACTCGCGGTATTCCCTCCACCCGGGTGCCACGAAGATGTACCAGGATTTGAGACAGCACTATATGTGGAGGAGGATGAAGAAGGATATAGTTGGATTTGTGGCTCAGTGTCTCAAATGTCAACAAATTAAGTATGAGCATCAGAAACTGGGTGTCTTGATTCAGAGGTTAGAGATCCAGATTAGAACTGGGTGCGGATCACCATGGATTTCGTAGTGGGCTCCCACGGACTTCGAGCAAGTTCGACGCTATTTGGGTGATTGTGGATCTGTTGACTAAGTCAGCTCATTTCATTCCAGTGATGACAACATACTCTTCTGAGCAGCTGGCTTAAATCTATATCCGTGAGATCGTCAGGCTTCATGGCGTATCAGTGTCTATTACTCTGATCGGGGTACACAGTTTACATCACGATTTTGGAGAGCCGTATAGTAGGAGTTGGGTACCAAAGTGGAGCGGAGCACATCATTTCACCCTCAGACGGACGGGCAATCTGAGCACACTATTCAGATACTAGAGGATATGCTCTGTGCGTGTGTGATGGAGTTTGGAGGTTCATGGGACCAGTTCTTGCCACTTGCGGAATTTGGCCACAACAACAGTTATCAGTCCAGCATTAAGATGGCATCGTATGAGGCTCTGTATGGTAAGCAGTGCCGGTCCCCAGTGGGTTGGTTCGAGCCGTGGGAGGCCTGATTATTGGGTACAGACTTGGTCTAAGATGTCTTGGATAAGGTGAAGGTAATTCAGGATAGACTTCGCATAACCCAGTCTAGACAGAAGAGTAATGCGGACTAGAAGGTTCATGAAGTAGGATTCACGGTTAGAGAGCGGGTTTTGCTTCAGGTATCGCCTATGAAGCGCGTTATGAGGTTCGAGAAGAAGGAATAGTTGAGCCCAAGGTACATTGGTCCTTTTGAGGTGTTGCGGCGTGTTGAGGAGGTTGCTTATGAGATTGCCTTACCTCCCAGCATATCAGGGTTCATTCGGTATTCCACGTTTCTATGCTCCAAAAGTATTACAGCGATCCGGCTCATGTATTGGATTTTAGCTCATTCCAGTTGGACAAAGATCTATCTTATGTCGAGGAGCCATTGGCTGTTTTGGATAGGCAGGTGTGGAAGCTAAGGTCAAAGAACGTTGCTTCAGTAAAGGTTCAGTGGAGGGGTCAGCCGGTCGAGGAGGCAACTTAGGAGACCAAGCAGGATATGCACAACCGTTATCCTCATCTTTTCAAAGCTTCAGGTATGTCTTTATACTCGTTCGAGGACGAACAATTATTTTAAGAGGAGAGGATGTGACGACCCAGAAGGTCGTCTTGAGAGTTATGGCCCCGTTCCCCTATTAATTGTTTCCCCCGTATCTTTTTCTGGTGTTGTGACTTGTGGGAGGGTTCGTTTGGTTTTTGGAGTGAATTGAGACACTTAGTCTCTTAATTGAAAGCTTAAGTTGGAAAATTCGACCGAATGTCGACTTGTGTGTAAACAACGTTGGATTTGAATTTTGATGGTTCCGTTAGCTCCTTTAGGTGATTTTGGACTTAGGAGCGCGTCCAGAATGTGATTTGGAGGTCCACAGTGGAATTAGGCTTGAATTTGCAAAAATTAGAATTTTGGAAATTTTTGGCGGCAGTGGAAATTTTGATATCGGGGTGGTATTGGATTTCCGGAAGTGGGAGTAGGTTCATGGTTTCATTCTTGACTTGTGTGTAAAATTTGAGGTCATTCATACGTGGTTTGGTAGGTTTCAGCGTCAATTGTGGAATTCAAAAGTTTAGAAGTTCCTTAGGCTTGGATCCGGGTGCAAATTGGTGTTTTGATGTTATTCTGAGTGATTCGAAGGTTCGAATAAGTTCGTATGGTGTTTAAGATTGGTTGGTATGTTTGGTTGAGGTCCCGGGGACCTCGGGTGAGTTTGTATGCTTAACGGATTGAATTGAGACTTAGGAGAATTTTTTAAAATTGCTGGTTCTGGTGTTTTCGCACATGCGCTGGGAAGTCCGCAGGTGCGGCCCCGTAGAAGCGAGGATGGGGTCACAGTTGTGATTTTAGGCATGAGGGTCAGTGTTCGCAAATGCGACATGGGAGCCGTAGGAGCGGAGTCGCATCTGGATAAGAGTGATCGTAAAAGCGAATTTGGGGAAGGAGTGAGGTTTCCACAGAAGTGGACGAGCTAGCGTAGAAGCGCATCTGCAGATGCAGATAAAGGTGCACAGGTGCGGAGTCTGGAGAGCTAATGAATTTCCGTAGGTGCGGAGCTCTAGCCGAAGAAGCGGAACCGGTACCGTTGAAGCGGGTAATGAACCACAGGTGCGGTTTAACTGGCAGAAAAAGGGAAAAATCGAGGGTTTGATTCATTTCTTCATTTTGGAATTGGGAGCTCGAAAATTGGCGATTCGTTGAGGAATTTTCATAGAGAGCTTTGGGGTAACGATTCCTAACTCAATTTTGGTTATATTTCATTAATCTATTGTTGTTTTCTTCATTTAATTAAGGAATTTGAGTGAGAAAGTTGGGAAATGGGGGAAAAGTTCCCCAACCAAATTTCTGAGTTTTGAGAGGGATTTAGACATCAGATTTGGATAATTTTGGTATGAGTGAACACGTGAGTGAATGGGTGTTCACATTTGGTAAATTTTACCCAATTCCGAGACGTGGGTCCAGGGAGGCTTTTTGGAGCAAATTTCCAATTTCTTGTTTAGCTTTGATTTTGGTAGCTTTAGTTCCTTGTAGTTGTATTCATGTTATGTAATTTATTTTGGCTAGATTTGGTCCATTCGGAGTCAGAGTTTCATGGAAAGAGCGTCGTTTTGGATTGATTGAGCTTGGTTCAAGGTAAGTGACTTGCCTAAACTTGTGTGGGGGAACTACCCTTAGGATATGTACTGTTGTTGATATATGAGTGTCGTGTACGCGAGCTGACGAGTACGTACACAGGCTAATTATTGAAAAAACCCGATATTCACTAAATAATAATTTGTTTCCCTCTTATTTAAACCTCATCAGTATGTGTAGTATCCTATTAGACTAAGATAGCATGCCTACTTGCCTTAACTGTTACCTGAACTACGTGCAACATGCTTAGTGAATTTATCTGTCTTTCCTTAACTTGTACTTAGGTTCTGAAATTTTTTGTGTTGTAACTATTGAATTCTATTGTTTGGCTTCATATTTACGTTGGGAGTACGCAACGGTATTCTGGGAGATCCCCCTGTACTGCATATTTACTTTGGGACTAGATAAAGGTATTTCGGGAGATCCCCCTGTCTTACATATTTACTTTGGGACTACGAAACGATATTCCAGGAGATCCCCCTACACATTTACGTTTGGGACTACGAGACGGTATCTCGGGAGATCCCATGTTGTGTTGTGTACTGAGCTGTTGTTTTCCATGATTTCTTCCTTGTTAAATTTCAGTCCTTATTTATTGTGATATTTCATTTTTGCATTGCCTTATTACATATATATAACAGTAGGGCCCTGAACTGGCCTCGTCACTACTCGACCGAGGTTAAACTCGGTACTTACTAGGTACCATTATCGTGTACTCACGCCTTTCCTGCACATATTTTTCGTGTGCAGATCCAGGTTCATTTTACCAACCTCATCGCTCGTTGTAGTCGTTGTTGCTTATTGGAGGTTTCAAGGTACATCTGCCCGCGCCCGCAGATTCTCGCAGTCCCCCCTCTATCCCATTATGTTCATTTTTCCTTCTTTCTATAGAAATGATGTATAGAACAGTTAAAACTTTCTACTAGTTTGTGACTTACGGTGTTCCGGGTTTTGGGAATTGTTTCGTACATTTCAAAAGTGATAATTGTATATGACGAGTGACATTCAGATGCTTATTAGATAATTGTTACTGTTAGTAGTTAATATTCATGTTTTTGTTTCATTTACGCAAAGTGTTAGGCTTACCTAGTCGCATAGACTAGGTGCCGTCACGACAACTCACGAAGGGGTAAATGGGGCCGTGACAAAAGTAAAGACAAGTATAGAGAGAAACTGGTATATTATTCAACTTCAAACTGATGTACATAATAAACTGAAAACTCCTATATTTATAAAAGAAAGGAAGCTGTTGCGTAAGCTTCTACTGCAAGTTGCTGTGTAAGCTGCTTTTAAGTTGCTACTGCAAGCTGCTTGTAAGCTGCTACTGCACCAGATATAAATAATCTTCTTCGGGGGTAATGTTTATCCATAAAGGAGTACAAAAATGATAAACTTCTTCAGGAGGCTTATTTCCAATAGAGTACTAAATAGATAAACATATTTACGGCGGTGTTCCATATGGATAAAGTTCTTCGGGAAGCTTATTTATGACGGAGTACTAAATGAACATCTATAAAATAATATATATATTTATAACACTCCCCATTGGATGTTCATTAAAAGATAATGTGCCTCATTAAAACGTTACTAGGAAAAACCCCGTGGGAGAAAAAATCCTAGTGAAGGAAAAAGAGTACACAAATTTAGTAATAAGCATTGCTAGGTGCCTCATTAAAAACCTTATAAGGAAAATGTTGTGGGAAAAAACCTTACAACAACAACAAACCCAGTTTGATCCCAACATGTGAGGTCTGGGGAGGGTAGTCTGTATGCAGACCTTACCTTTACCTAATGTTGGTAGAGGGGTTGTTTCCAATAGACCCTCGACTTAGGAAGGGCAAGAAGAAGAAGAGGGAAGCACGGAAGGAAGAAAGATGGAAGAGCAAAAAAAGGGAGAGATAAAGGATAAATAGTATCAAATAATAGCAACATGGAATACAATACCTGACGCGAACAAAATCACATAACGTAATAAAAATCTAAGAATATGAAGGGACATGCATGCTACTAAGCCTATCGGTGAACACTATAAACTACCTACTAACTTTCTACCTTAATCCTCGACCTCCACACCCTCCTATCAAGGGTCATGTCCTCAGTGAGCTAAAGCAGCATCATATCCTGCCTAATCACTTCTCCTCAGTAATTATTAGGCCTACCTCGACCCCTTCTCAAACTCTCCATGGTCAACCTCTCACACCTCTTGACAGGGGCATCGATGCTTCTTCTCCTAACATGTCCGAACCATCTCAGCCGCGACTGCCGCATCTTGTCCTCCACGGAGGCTACTCCCACTCTGTCCCGGATAACTTCATTATTAATCCTATCTCGTCTGGTACACCCACACATCCATCTCAACATCCTCATCTCTGCTACTCTCATCTTCTGTATGTGGGATTTCTTGACTAGCCAACAGTCAGCCCCATACATCATAGCAGGTCGAACCACCACTCGATAAAACTTACCTTTAAGTCTTAACGGCACATTCCTATCACATAGAACACCGGAAGCGAGCCTCCACTTCATCCACCCCGCTCCGATGCGATGTGTGACATGTTCGTCAATCTCCCGTTACCTTGGATAATAGACCCGAGATACTTAAAACTCGCTCTCTTGGGGATAACTTGAGCATCAAGCTTAACCTCTACGTCTGCATCATAGGTCTCACTGAATTTTCACTCCGGTATTCTGTCGTGGTTCTATTCAGTTTGAAACCTTTAGACTCCAAGGTCTGTCTCCAAACCTCCAACCTCGCATTAACTCCATTATGTATCTCGTCAATCAACACTATATCATCGGTAAATAGCATGCACAAAGGCACCTCCCCTTGGATGTGACGCGACAATACATCCATCGCCAAGGCAAACAAAAATAGGCTAAGAGCCGATCCCTGGTGCAACCCCATCATCACAGGGAAATGCTCCGAGTCACCACCCATAGTCCTCATCCGAGTCTTAGCATCATCATACATATCCTTAATCACCATAATGTATGCTACTGGAATGCCGCTAACCTCCAAACACCTCCACACGACCTCCCTCGGAACTTTATCCTATGCCTTCTCAAGGTCAATAAATACCATATGCAAATTCTTCTTCCCCCCTGTACTTCTCCACTAATCTCCATACCAGATGAATCGCTTCCGTAGTGAAACGCCCCAGCATGAATCCAAACTGATTCTCAGAAATAGACACGCACCTCTTCACCCTGTCCTCCCCCACCCTCTCCCAAACCTTCATAGTGTGACTCAATAACTTGATACCCCTATAATTGATGCAATTTTGGATATCACCCTTGTTTTTGTAAAAAAACGTAGTAAGGAAAAAAGAGCGCATCGCGTATTTAACTCCCCCTGATGAAAACCTTGTTTAAAATATTTGAGTCTCTGTATTCCAATCTTGTATACCATATTCTCAAAAGTTGAAGTTGGCAAAGATTTAGTGAATAAATCTGTCGGATTGTCACTTGAACGGATTTGTTGCACATCAATGTCACCATTTTTCCGAAGATCGTGTGTGTAGAATAATTTTGGTGAAATGTGCTTCGTTATATCTCCCTTTATAAATCCTCCCTTCAATTGGGCTATGCATGTAACATTGTCTTCGTATAAAATTGTGGGTCTTTTCTCNAATTATTGATCTCAACCATACGCATTCCCTACTTGCTTCATGAATAGCTATTATCTCAGCATGATTTGAAGAAGTAGCAACAATAGATTGCTTTGTGGAGCTCCATGATATGACAGTACCTCTATATGTTAACACATACCCGGTTTGAGATCGAGCTTTATGGGGATAAGATAAATAATCTGCATCTGCATAACCAACAAGATCTGCACTATCTTTGTTAGCATAAAACAAACCCATATCAAGAGTTCTCTTTAAATATTGCAATATATGCTTAATCCCGTTCCAATATCTCCATGTAGGATAACCATATCTTGCTAGTAAATTAACAGAAAATGCTATGTTAGGCCTTGTAGCATTAGCAAGATACATTAATGCACCAATTGCACTGAGATAGGGTACTTGGGGACCAAGGAATTCCTCATCCTCTTCTGGAGGTCGGAACAAATCCTTATTCACTTCAAATTATCGAACAACCATTGGTGTACTCAATGGGTGCACTTTGTTGATGTAAAAGCATTTTAAGACCCTTTTTGTATAAGCAGATTGATCGATGGAGATTCCGTGTGCTAAATGTTCAATTTGTAGACCAAGACAAAGTTTTGTCTTTCCTAGATCTTTCATCTCAAATTCTTTCTTAAGATATTCCATTGCCTTTTGGAGCTCTTCTGGAGTTCCAACAAGATTTATGTCACCAACATAAACAGCAAGTATAACAAATTCTGAAGCCATTTTCGTTATAAAAATACATGGACAAATAAAATCATATATATAACCTTCTTTCACCAAATATTCACTAAGACGATTATACCACATGCGCCTAGATTGCTTTAACCCGTACAAAGATCTTTGTAATCTGATTGAGTACATTTCCCAAGATTTTGGACATGCTTCAGGCATTATAAATCCTTCAGGGATTTTCATGTAAATATCAAGTGACCGTACAGATAAGGTGTAACCATATCCCTTAGATGTATTTCAAGTCTTTCACATAAGGCTAAACTGATGAGATATCGAAATGTTATGGCATCCATAATAGGTGAATATGTTTCTTCATAATTGACTCTAGGTCGTTGTGAGAATCCTTGTGCAACAAGGCGAGCCTTGTATCTTTCAACTTTATTTTTATCATTCCTTTTTCGCAAAAAAAACTCATTTATAACCAACTGGCTTTATACCAGCAGGTGTTTGGACTACTGGTCCAAAGACCTCTCTTTTAGAAAGTGACTTCAATTCCGATTAAATTGCCTCTTGCCATTTTGGCCAATCAGATCTTTGTCGATATTCTTCGACACATCGGGGTTCAAGATTCTCACTATCTTGCATAATGCTAAGTGCAATATTATATGCAAAAATATTATCCACCACTATTTCAGATCGATTTAAATTAATCTCATCACCAGTAGAACTTCTTAAAAGTTCCTCACTCACTTGAGTCTCGGGTTCATTGATTTCTTCAAGAATCTCTAAACTGATAAGATTTTGGGTCTCTTCAGGAGATCCCTTCACAGTATTATTTTGATCATTTGTTGATTTTCTTTTTCTAGGATTTCGATCCTTAGAACCCAAAGGCCTACCACGCTTCAGGTGTGCTTTGGGTTCACTAGCTCTCATGCTAGTAGATGGTCCTACTGGGACATTAATTTGGATAGGCACATTATCTGCAGGGATATATGACTTAGTTATCCTTTTCAAATCAGTAAATGTGTCTGACATTTGATTTGCTATATTCTATAAATTGATGATCTTCTGGTCCTCCTGATTACATATAGGGGTAGGTGGGTCAAAATGAGATAATAATGAAACTTTCCACACAATTTCTCTTTTGATTTCTTTTTGTTTCCCCTACTTGTGGAAAATTTATTTCATCAAACCGAAAATCTGCATATCGAGCAGTAAAGAAATCTCCCGTCAATGGTTCAAGATAGCGAATAATAAAGGGTGATTCAAACCCAACATATCTTCCTAACCTTCTCTGCGGGCCCATCTTACTGCGCTGTGGTGGTGCTACTAGCACATATACAGCACATCCAAAAATTCGTAGATGAGCAATATTTGGTTCGTGACCAAAAACAAATTGTGACAAAGAATATTTATTATAATGTGTCGGTCTGAGATGGATAAGTGATGCTTCATGCAAGATAGCATGGCCCCAAACAGTGGTGGGAAATTTTGTTTTCATTAGTAATGGTCTTGCTATCAATTGCAGGTGTTTAATAAATGACTCTACAAGGCCAATTTAAGTATGAACATAAGCTACAGGATGTTCAATTTTTATCCAAATTGATAGACAATAATCATCAAAAGCTTGAGATGAGAATTCTCCAGCTTATCAAGGCGAATAGCCTTTATAGGATAATCTGGGAATTGTGCCCTTAATCGAATTATTTGGGCTAATAGCTTTGCAAATTCCAGGTTGCGAGATGATAGTAGGCTCACATGAGACCATCTTGAAGATTGCATCTATTAGGACAATAAAATATCTAAACAACCAAATTGGTGGGTAAATTGGTCCACATATATCCCCATGCATATGCTCTAAAAAGGCATGAGATTCCATGCCAACCTTCATTAGTGATCATTTTGCCTTGATAACAAGCATCACAAGAAAATTCATCATTTGTAAGAATCTTCAGGTTCTTTAATAGATGTCCACTCGAATTTTCAATAATTCGTCTAATCATTATTGATCTAGGATGGCCCAAGAGGCCATGCCAAAGCACAAAAGTATTTGAATTAATAAACTTCTGGTTTACGATAGAGTGTGCTTCAATTGTACTGATCTTTGAATAGTATAATCCAGAAGATAAAGTTGGTAACTTTTCTACAATGCATTTCTATCCAGAAATATTCTTTGTAATACAAAGATATTCCAAATTCATTTCATCTATTGTCTCAACATGATACCCATTTCAGCGGATATCTATAAAACTCAACAAGTTTCTTTGGGACTTAGAGGAGAATAATGCATTGTCTATAATAAGTTTTGTTCCCTTAGACATAAATACAGGAGCTCTCCCCGAGCTTTCAATCAATCTTATATTACCAGAAATTGTAAAAACATTTTCTTTTTCCCTATGAAAATAAGAAAAGTATTTCTGATATTTGAATATGGCATGAGTTGTTCCACTATCAATTACACAAATATCTTCATGATTGGTCTTTGATCCAAACATAATTTGAGGATTATCCATATTCTTCAAAATGACATAAACAAAATTCATTATCAAAGCATAACTTTTATATATGCACAACAATTACATAACCATACTATCTACTACAAACAACAAAATTAAAATATTTACATTTCTACAGATTCATCACCGAGCACATGACTTGTTTCTCCTTCTGGGAGTGTAAAGTAATCAGCTACATTCAAATGCATGAAGTCTAAATTATCTTCAGAAATAAAATTTTCTTTAGCATTTTTCTCTGTCTTCTTTAGGGAGGCTTGATAAAGCTCAACTATATGCTTTGGCGTACGACAGGTATGTGACCAGTGCCCTTTTTCGCCACATCTATAGCATGCATTTTCTACATTTGTTGTTTGCACCGCTTCATGCTTTTGTTCTTCCTTTTCCACTGCTAGTGGTGAGGAGAGTTCTTTGGTGCATTATTATTATAACCATGATTAGAGTTTCTTCCCTGACCACGGATATGACCACGACCTCTTCCACGGTTAGCTTGGTAGAAGTTCGTCTCATTCACTTAAGGGAATGGACAAGAACCAGTAGGTCGACTTTCATGGTTTTTTTATTAATATCCCATTATGTTTCTTGACTACAAGAAGATGTGAGATAAGTTCATAATACTTTTTGAATCCCGTCTCTCGATATTGCCGCTGCAGGAGCATATTCGAGGCATGAAAAGTGGTGAAAGTTTTCTCCAACATATCATGACCAGTAATACTATCACCACATAATTTTAATTGGGAAACTATTCTGTACATAGCAGAATTATACTCACTGATAGATTTAAAATCTTGTAGCCGTAAATTAGTCAATTCATAACGTGCCTGTGGAAGAACGACCATCTTCAGGTGGTCATATCTATCTTTCAAATTATTCCACGGTATAACTGGATCTTTAACAATGAGATATCCCATTTTCAAGCCTTCATCAAGGTGATGGTGTAATAATATCATTGCTTTGGCACGGTCTTGGTTTGATACTTGATTTTTGTCCTTGATGGTGTCTGCCATACTCATCACATCAAGATGAATTTCAGCATCAAGCACCCAAGACATGTAATTTTTTCCCGATATATATAGGGCTACAAATTCAAGTTTAGAAAGATTTGACATTATTTAGAAAAATAAAGTTCGTACCTCTGATACTTTCAAAGTATTTACTCGATATTGCAGAGTCTCGTGCTGATAAAGTGTTATAAAATAAAGGCTGTAAAGTAAAGACAAGTACAAAGAGAAACTGATATACTATTCAACTTCAAACTGATGTACATAATAAACTGAAAACTCCTCTATTTATAGAAGAAAGAAAGTTGTTGTGTAAGCTGCTTGTAAGTTGCTACTGCAAGCTGCTTGTAAGTTGCTACTGTATTAGATATAGATAATCTTCTACCGGGGGTAATTTTTATCCATAACGGAGTACCAAAATGATAAGCTTCTTCCGGAAGCTTATTTCTAATAGAATACTAAATAGATAAACATATTTACCACGGTGTCGCATATGGATAAGCTTCTTCAGGAAGCTTATTTATAACGGAGTACTACATGAACATCCATAATATATATATATATATATATATATATATATTATAACACAAGTTTTATTTTATTTTATAAGTAAGATTAATACATTATAATACAAGAGTTTCATAATGGGATTTGGCTCCCCTCCAATGACCCGTCCTCTAGTTTGTCAAGTACATCATCTGATTTTGGATCAAACCGCAACACTTTTACATGTATTATACTTTAAGAGCCCGTTTGGTATGAGAGATAAGAATAATTATTTCCAAAATTAAATTTGAAATGGTTTTATCCCACGTTTGGTTGGGGTAAAATCGCGGTTTACTAATCCCGAGATTAGTTATTCCGAAATTGTAGTGTTATTTTTATCCCTGTGGGATGGCTAGATAACAATCCCAGAATAACTAATTTTGAGATAACTTGTTTCCCAACCAAACGACTAAATAGTTAAGAACCACAACACTTTTAACTAGATAATAAGTGAATGTTTGCGTACGACGAAAGGTATAATAGTAAATATGAATTTCTTTATTGGCGAAATTGGTATTCTCCATATCAAACATTCGTAAAAGGTTCTTCTGTTCTAACACGATTCGATTTGTATCACTTCCCCGAGTTTTTCTTTCCTAATTCGATTTCTCTGATTTCATTATTCTCGGAGATATCGTCTCATCTCAATTCTAGGAAGGAAAATGGTAAATCTTTCTATCATACTTCTCTTTCTCCCAACCCTTATGTATTTCATTGCAAAAGTTCTCCGTTTTGGTTGAAGTTTGTCTGTGACATCTACTGTACTTTTTAATTCTTGTAAAAAAATAATTCTTCACATGTTTCTTGATTTATAGGGATTTGGTGCGTATTTGTTAATTTTTCTTTGCTACGCTCTTTCTGGGTTCTGTCGATGCATGTATGTTTGTATAATAAGTTAACGTTTAGGTACGACAAAGGGTATAATAGTAAATATGAATTTCTTTATGGGCAAAATATTCTCCATATGAATCATTCAGAAAAGGTTCTTCCGCTCTAACACGATTCCATTTGTATCACTTCTTCTTTTTCCTAATTGGTTCTCTCTGATTTCATTATTCTCGGAAACGTCGTCTCATCTCAGTTCTAAGAAGTAAAATGGTAAATCTTCCTATCATACCGCTCTTTCTCTCAACCCTTATGTGTTTCATTGTAAAAGTTCTCAGTTTTGGTTGAAGTTTGTCTATGGAATCTACTGTAATTCTTAATTCTGGTAAAAAAAAGTCCTTCACACGTTTCTTTATTTATAGGGATTTGGTGCGTATTTGTTAATTTTTCTTCTACTCTCTCGGTGGGTTCTGTCAATGCATGTATGTTTGCATAATAAATGAACGTCTAGGTATGATGAAGGGTATAATAGTAAATATGAATTGCTTTATGGAAAAATTAGTATTCTCCATATGAATCATTTAGAAAAGGTTCTTATGTTCTAACACGATTCCATTTGTGTCACTTCCCCGGGTTCTTCTTTTACCTAATTCGTTCTCTCTGATTTCATTATTCTCGGAGACATCATCTCATCTCAATTATAGGAAGTAAAATAGTAAATCTTCCTATCATACTACTCTTTCTAGCAACCCTTATATGTTTCATTGCAAAAGTTCTTCGTTTTGGTTGAAGTTTGTCTATGGCGTCTACTGTACTTTTTAATTCTGGTAAAAAACATTCTTCACTTTTTCTTGATTTATAGGGATTTGGTGTATATTTGTTAATTTTTATTTGCTACTCTCTTTCTAGTTCTGTCGATGCATGTATGTTTGTATAATAAGTGAACGTTTAGGTACGACAAATGGTATAATAGTAAATATGAATTGCTTTATGGGCAAAATTAATATTCTCCATATGAATCATTCAGAAAAGGTTCTTCAGTAAACCTTCCTATAATACTGCTCTTTCTCTCAACCCTTGGTTGAAGTTTGTCTATGACGTCTGCTGTATTTTTTAATTCTGGTAAAAAAAGAATCCTTCACATGTTTCTTGATTTATGGGATTTGGTGCGTATTTGTTAATTTTTCTTCTGTTCTCTTGCTGGGTTCTGTCGATGCATGTATATTTGCATAATAAGTGAACGTCTAGGTACGATGAAAGGTATAATAGTAAATATGAATTTCTTTATGGCAAAATTAGTATTCTCCATATGAATCATTCAGAAAAGGTTCGCATGTTCTAACACGATTCCATTTGTATCACTTCCCCGAGTTCTTCTTTTACGTAATTCGTTCTCGTTGATTTCATTATTCTTGGAGACATCGTCTCATCTCAATTCTAGGAAGTAAAATGGAAAATCTTGCTATCATACTACTCTTTCTCTCAACCCTTATGTGTTTCATTGCAAAAGTTTTTCGTTTTTGTTGAATTTTGTCTATGGCGTCTACTGTATTTTTTTTAATTATGGTAAAAACAATTCTTCACTTTTTCTTGATTTATAGGGATTTGGTGCGTGCTTGTTAATTTTTCTTTGCTACTCTCTTGCTGGTTCTATCGTTGCATAAATGTTTGTATAATAAGTGAACGTTTAGGTATGGCAAAAGGGTATAATAGTAAATATGAATTTCTTTGTGGGCAAAATTAGTATTCTCCATATGAATCATTCAGAAAAAGGTTCTTCTGTTCTAACACGATTCCATTTGTATCACTTCCCCGAGTTCTTATTTTTCCTAATTTGTTCTCTCTGATTTCATTATTCTCGGTGACATCGTCTCATTTCAATTCTAGGAAGTAAAATGGTAAATCTTCCTATCAGACTGCTCTTTCTCTCAACCCTTATGTGTTTCATTGCAAAAGTTCTCCATTTTGGTTGAAGTTTGTCTATGGCGTTATAACGACCCGACCGGTCGTTTTGAGCTCTAGCGCATCGTTCAGCGGTTTGAGGCCTTGAGTAGCTTCACTTCAGGTATTATGATTTGCACGTGTGGTCGGAATTTAATTTCAGGAAGTTCGAATTTGATTTGGAAAGAAATATCTAATTCATGAAGCTTTAAGTTGGAAGAATTGACTAAGGTTTGACTTTTGAGAAACTACCTCAGAATCGGGATTTAAAGGTTCCAATAGGTTCGTATGATGATTTTGGACTTGGGCGTATGTCCAGATCAGATTTTGGATGACCCGGGAGCATTACGACACTTATTGTGGAAAGCTGGCAGTTTGGAACAATTTCATAAATTTGGGTTGAAGTGTATTTTAATGTTATCGATGTTTGTTTGGGATTCCGAGCCTAGGAATAGCTCCATATGGTGATTCTGGTATTAGAAATGCGACCAATTGTGGATTTGGAGGTCCGTAGGTCATTTCAGTCCCATTTGGCAAAAGTTGGAAATTGAAAGTTTTTGGGAAGTTTGACCGGCAGTGGACTTTTTGCTATCAGGGTCGGATTCTGATTCCGAAAGTTAGAGTAGGTATGTAATGTCAAAGGTGACTTGTGTGCAAAGTTTGAGGTCAATCGGACATGATTTGATAGGTTTCAACATTGAATGTAGAAGTTTGAAGTTCTAAAGTTCATTAATCTTGAATTGGGGTGCGATTCATGATTTTGATGTTGTTTGACGTGGTTTGAATCTTCGACTAAGTTCGTGTTGCATTTTGGAACTGGTTGGTCTGATTGGACGGGGTGCCCGGGGCCTCAGGTGTGTTTCGGGTTATTTCCCATGCTTTGTTGCTGCTGATATTGGTTCTGGTGTCCTTCGTGGCAAATGCATAGAGGCCGCATTCCTGAAGAAGGATTTGTGGGGCTGGAGAAGATTTCTCATCGCGAATGTGACACAGAGGCTGCGAACACTGAGAAGAGCCCGAGGAACCTACGCGAACGTGAAGAGGTAGTTGCGAACGCGTAAAAGGAAAGGGAGGAGCTGGGATTTTTGCCCATTTCACTCATTTCTCTCTTGGTTTTGGAGATTTTGGAGAGCTTCAACGGGAGATTTTCATCAAGCAACACAAGGTAAATGATTTCCACCTATTACTAGTTAAATACAAGGTTTATCTGTGGATTTTGAACATGAGATTTTGTAGAAATTTGGGATTTGAAGAAAAACCTAGAAATTGGTATTTTTGGATTTTGACCACGAAATTTGACATGGAATTTGGAGCAAATCATTTATTTGAGTTTGTGGTGTTATGAGTAAATTATATCTTCAAAAATTTTCAAAATTCGGGCACGTGGGCCTGAGGGTGACTTTATTGACTTTTTGCGCGGAGTGGGAAATTGTTATAAATTGATTTATTATGAGTATTAGAGTATATATTTATGGATTTTCATATTTATTTGACTAGTTTTAGAGCGACGGGCATCGGTTTGAGGTGTTAGAGAGGCTTTGGAGTCGGTTATGGAACTTCGGAACGAGGTAAGTCTCTTGTCTAACTATGTGAGGGGGAAACTACCCCTAGGTGATGTATTTGTTATGTACTATTTTTTAGGGGGTCTACATACGCACGAGGTGATGAGAGTCCGCACGTAGCTAGATTCATGTTATTGTCCGGGTAGACTTAGACTCACACCAGGCTATACTTGTATTATAGGGGTTATCCTTGCTCGTTTAATTCCTTTATTTCACATTATGACTCGAGACTAGACGTGTGTAGGGTTATAGACTTGCTATTGTAGATATTTGACGAGTTTCATGATTAGCCGCGGAATCATTGCGTTCCTCTTACATATTTCTCCCACGATATGCATTTTCATCGAAAGTTTTTCCTTAAAATTTATAACTCACACGTTTATTCGTGAGTGGGGTCAAGGACCCGTTAAAGCTTCTTATTCTAATGGGATCGGGTCGTTCGCCTCGGTAGCATTATGTACCACACTCTCATGGGAGTGGTACGTTCGTCTCGACAGTATAATAGATGCATCTATGGTTCGTCCCGTTCGTCCCTCGATAGTGCACAAATTATGATGGGATTAGGCTGTCCGCCTCGGCATTTCTATAAAATTCTCTCGTGGAATCGTGTGTTATACTTGACAAGAAGTTAGTGTATCTATGAGTCTTCCTGATTTGAATTATGACGACCTATCTGGTGAGGTCTATTATATATATATATAAATATATGCGCTCCGGTTGAGGAAGTGATTTCTAATTGAGATCTTGAGTTTATTGTAGAGAGGAGGATTGTATCACGTATTTACACTTGTTTATTTCGTTTGTTTACTCTGCCCATATATGTTTACTTCTTATTATAATTGTCTTATTAGACCACTAGTAAGTGTCGATGTCGATCCCTCATCACTACTTCTCTGGGGTTATACTAGATACTTACTGGGTCCACGTTGATTTACGCACTCATTCTACAGTTGCTGCACATTTTGTGCAGGTACATATATGCATGGTGGTCTTGCGGGCGCAGAGGCGCGAATGTTGCGGGGACTTACCGTGAGCTGCATTTCATGTTATGATCCGCAGCCTGCACAGTATCCCTCAGTGTTATTTATGTTCTCCTGTCCAACTTGTATTTCAGATAGATGTTGTATTTTATTATATTTCCCAGTTGATGCTCATTCACTTGTGACACCGGGTTTTCGGAGTTCCTACGGGTGGTTCATTATTGTAGTTTGTGTAAATTACCTCATTTACCCTGTAAAATCTATTTCATACTATTTCATTAATAAAATTATGATTTCAAATACTAAAATGAGTAATTAAGTTAATCATTCACCGTTGGCTTGCCTAACGGCGGTGTTAGGCGCCATCACGACATTTAGTGGATATTGGGTCGTGACATCGTCTATTGTATTTTTTAATTCTTGTAAAAATATCCTTCACCTATTTCTTGATTTATAGTGATTTGATGCGTATTTGTTAATTTTTCTTTGCTACTTTCTTCCTGGTTCTGTTGATGCATGTATGTTTGCATAATAAGTGAATGTTTAGGTACGACAAAGGGTATAATAGTAAATATGAATTGCTTTATGGGAAAAATTAGTATTCTCCATATAAATCATTCAAAACAGTTTCTTCTGTTCTAACACGATTCCATTTGTATCACTTCCCCGGGTTCTTCTTTTCGTTCTCTTTGATTTCATTATTCTCGGAGACATCGTCTCATCTCAATTCTTGGAAGTAAATTGGTAAATCTTCCTATCATACTTCTCTTTCGCTCAACCCTTATGTGTTTCATTGCAGTATTTCTCAGTTTTGGTTTAAGTTTGTTTTAGGCGTTTATTGTATTGTTTAGTTCTGGTAAAAAAATCCTTCACCTATTTCTTGATTTATAGGGATTTGGTGTGTATTTGTTAATTTTTCTTTGCTACTCTCTGTAACAACCCGGCCAATCATTTTGAGAGTTATAGCCCTGATTCCTTGTTTACTATTTTCCCTGTATCTCTTTCTGCTTATGTGTCTTGCCGGGAGGTGTTAGTTGTGGTTTCGGAGTGTTTTGGGACACTTAGTCCCTAAACGAAAGCTTAAGTCTTAGGATTTTGACCGTAGTTGGAAATGTGTGAAAACGACCCCGGAATGGAGTTTCATCGCTAACATTAGCTTCGTTGAGTGATTTTGGACTTAGGGGCGTGTCCGGATTGTGTTTTGGAGGTCTATAGCTCATTTAGGCTTGAAATGACGAAAGTCAAATTTTTGGAGATTTTGACTGTTAGTGGACTTTTTGATACCAGGGTCGGATTCTGATTCCGGAAGTTGGAGTAGTTCCTTAGGGTTGAATATGACTTGTGTGCAAAATTTGGGGTCAATCGGACGTGATTTTATAGGTTTCGGCATCGGTTGAGGGAATTTGAAGTTTCAAGTTCTTTAAGTTTGAATTGGAGGGTGATTCATGATTTTAGCGTTATTTGATGCTATTTGAGGGCTTGACTAAGTTTTTTGGTGTTTTAGGACTTGTTGGTATGTTTGGTTGAGGTCCCAAGGGCCTCGGGTGGATTCCAGGTAGTTAACGAACTAGTTTTTGGACTTGAAAGGTTGCAGAATTTGTTAGTGTTTCAGTTGTTGGTTTTCTCTTATGCGATTGTGTAAGCTTGTTTGGGTCAGTGGCACTTGACCCTATGCGTTCGCGAGTTAGGGGACCCAATCGCGCAAGTTGGTCAGGCTGTGCATCACAAACGCGTGGTCTAGGCCGCATTCGCAAAGAGGAAGTGAAGCGACAGTGAAGTTTAAGTGTTCTTCTTCGCGGTCGCGTGAGGAGGACGCGATCGCGTAGGTGTGAGCAGCCAGTGGTTCGCGATCGCGTGTCAGATGACTCGTTCGCATAGCATGTTTTGTAATGGTTGGAATTTTGTTCTACGCGATCGCGTATTATGAGCACCTGGGCAGAATATAAAAATTCCAAAAACAAGGGTTAGCCATTTTTATCAAAACTTGAGTTTGGGAGCTCGAATTTGGACATGATTTTGAGAGATTTTCAGAGACATCGATTGGTAAGGATTTTACACTCCATTTTGGTTATATCACACTAATCTATCATTAATTACATGTTTAATTTCGGATTTTGGGTTGAAAAATTGGGGAAAATGGGAAGAAGTTCTTCAACTAAAATTTTGAGTTTTGAAAGGTGATTTGAGGTCGAATTCGAGTAATTCTTATATGGTTGGACTTGTGATTGAATGGGTGTTCATATTTTGTGACTTTTACCCGATTCTGAGATGTGGGCCCGGGGAGGCCTTTTGGGTCGATTTCCTAATTTCTTGTTTTAGCTTAGATTTCATTGATTAGATTAGTTTCTTATAGATGTGTTTATGTTATGTAATTGATTTTGGCTAGATTTGGGCCATTCGGAGCCGGATATTCGTGGGAAAAGCATTTCTATGATTGATTTAGCTTGGTTCGAGGTAAGTGGCTTGCCTAACCTTGTGTGGGGGAAATCACCTTAGGATTTGGTACTAATAGTGATATGTGAGCGTCGTGTACGCGAGGTGACAAGTCCGTACACGGGCTATTTGTTGCAAAACCTGATTGTTACCGAGTAATTACCTATTTTCACCTTAATTGAGTATACTAGCATGTGTAGTTACCCTGTTAGCCTAGAATAACATGTCTACGTGTCTTAATTGCTTAACTAAACTCTTTGCAGCATTCTTAGTGAATTTCTGCATCTTTTCTCGACTTGTACTTAGACTAAACTGTAGATTTTCTTGTTGTACCTATCATTTGGAATTGTCTACGCTGTGTATTTATTTTGGGACTACGGGACGGTACCCCGGGAGATCCCCCTGCATATTTACTTTTGGGACTACGGGACGGTATCCCAGGAGATCCCCCTGCACATTTACTTTTGATACTACAAAGCGGTACCTCGGGATTTCTCCCTGCACATTTACTTTTGAGACTACGAGGAGGTATTACTTTTGGGACTACGAGACGGTATCTCGGGAGATCCCCTGTTGTTTATTTCCGCGAGTGGTACTGTTATTTCATTGTGTTTTCCTTTGTTGAACTCTAGTCTCTTATTATATTTCTGCTTTATTTATTATATACCAGTGGGCCTGGCCTGACCTCGTCACTACTCGACCGAGGTTAGGCTTGGAACTTACTGGGTACCAATTGTGGTGTACTGATCGGCTCTTACCTATACCACTATAGAATGGCAAGGCGGGGTCGATGTAGCTTTTACCCGATAGGATCGGGATCGAAATCCACAGGGAGTTAGAAGATTGGAGTTGGGTTCCTATCAGATTTAGCAATGTATATTGTTCTTAATTACTTTTCTAAACAGAGGTTTTTTTGGTTCTCTACTAGTTATAATACTAAATATTGCTAAGAACAAGCTAACTACAATATTTTTGTGAAGATTTTACTAAGTTATAAAGGGAACTAGGGAAGCAACTTACACCTAGGCGAGTATCTAACGGGATCTAAAATCTAGGATAAACTTGTTGGTTATGGGCTCGTGATATAACCTCACACTCAATTACTCACCCTATACCTCTCGGTAGTTTGGGTGACTTTGCCCGAATTGGCTTTCTCAAGCCTAATTGGGTGTTTCAACATAGCAAGTGAAATTGGATCAAGTCGGGTATTACTATCTCTAGGTTCTACCCTTTAATTTGGGGCTATCAATCTCTTAAATTCAACCCAATTCCTTGTTAGCCTATTTTACCTAGACTTGGGTCATCTTTCTCAAAACAAACCCTAGTAAAAAAGGCATGAATCAATGTCTAAAACCACTAATTCAATAGATTAAGCATGAAACAAGCTAAATATCACTGACCCAATAACAAGTAAACCCTAAAATTAAAGACCCATTAGATACCCACACTAGGGTTGGATTACAACCTTAGCTAATGGGTCTAGCTACTCATATTCAAGGAAGAAATCAAAAGAGTAGATGAAATTAAAGCCATAAATATCAAATACAAAGATAAAATCTAAGATTAAGAGTGAAATCTATTCTAAAGTTACTCAAAACGGTAAAAGGCTGCTGGACAAAAATGCCCCTACGGAGGTTCCGCTGTCAGCGAAAAACCAAGCGCCCCAGCAGAACAGCTTCCACGGCCGCGTAATTAAGAGCGCGGACTGCGCTTCTTCAACTAGAAACTTGTCTGAACTGTGTTTCCGCTCCTAGCGGAATCTTGAGTTCCCCAGCAGAACTGAATAGCGCGACAGTGAAATTTGAGCGCTAACTGCGCTCTTGAGATTGGCCAATTTTGATGGCTCTCTGATCTTGCCATTCCGCTCTAAGTGGATTTACCACCGTGGCCGCTAAGGGTTTTGCGGCCGCGCTTTTATTGTGCTCTCAGCGGTTCTAAAGGGGTCAAATCCAGCTCTCTGAATCTATTTCCGCTGCAGCTCTTACGAATCTGCCCCAGTGGAAAAACATCCGCTCCAGCGATAAAATAGTGTTGTCAGCGCTTCTGTTGAGTTCATGGCTTGTGCAATTTTGGCTCCTGTTTAAGTTAGTTTTCTCCTCTTTGCCTCAATTTGATCCAAACCCTGCAAATAAGCACCTTGCATTAGTTTTCGGGAGTACCTTAGTGTATTTTTGCCCCAAAACCTAAGCAAAAGAGAGTAAATAGTATGTGAAAATCCCTAGTTATCAACTCCCCCAAACTTAAGCTTTTGCTTGTCCTCAAGCAAACAAGGTACCTCCCCACCTCCACAAGAAAAAGAAGTAGAATTTTAGTTGTTCAAAACTTCATCAAGCTTCAATTGGTACTAACAATTACCCTCAACAAAAATGCATTATTGACAACATTATGCAATGAGTTTCTTAGTTCCCTAGATCTAATGTGACACCAAAGCTTAAAGAGTTGACTCAATTCATTAAAGAGATTCGCTCTCTCACGTAAGTCACTGTGGATCCCAGACTCTTTGTCCTTTACTCTCCATGATCTCATCTCACCTTATAGAACATACGCTCAAAATCGGGATTATCAAGAAGTGCTCTCATCACTCTCAAAAGAATTCCACAAGTCCGGCTCTAAGTACTGTGAACAACTATTTTTTGACCACACCCAAATTCTATACTATTTTGCTATAAATAT
>ML400115.1:17758-42575 GCA_005239525.1 Nicotiana knightiana | reverse complement strand
GTACGGCCTGAACACCCTGTTCATCAAGTCCATAAATGTTGTTGGGGCATTAGTCAAGCCAAATGACATCACCAGGCCATATCTCGTACGAAAAGCAGTATTCAAATCATCTGAGGCCCGAATCCTTAATTGATGATATCCCGATCTCAAATCAATCTTAGAAAACACCCGGGCACCCTGCAACTCGTCAAACAAATCATCGATGCGCGGCAAGGTATACTTGGTCTTAATGGAAACCTTGTTCAACTGGCGGTAGTCGATACACATCCGCATAGTCCCATCCTTCTTCTTCACAAATAAAACTGGGGCACCCCACGCGATACACTCGGCCTGATAAACCCCTTAGCTAACAACTCCTCAAGCAGCTCCTTCAACTCCTTCAACTCTTTCGGAGCCATACGGTACGGAGGAATAAATATAGGATGGGTGCCTGGAGCTAAATCAATGCAAAAATCAATATCACGATCTGGAGGCACGCCTGGACGGTCTGAAGGAAATACATGAGCACACTCTCGAACCATTGGCACTGAATCAATCGTTGGAGACACGGCGGTGAGGTCCCGCACATAAGCAAGATAGGCCAGACAACCCTTCTCGACCATATGTCGAGCCTTCAGGAATGAAACAACCCGGCTGGCTGCACTAACTGAGGAACCTCTCCACTCCAGCCTAAGAGACTCGGACATGGCTAAGGTAACTGTATTGGCATGGCAATCTAGCACGGCATGATAAGGAGATCACCAATCCATGCCTAAATAACCTCAAAATCAACCGTGTCGAGCAATAGAAGGTCTGCTCTGGTCTCGAACCCACAAAATAAAATCACACAGGACCGATAAATCCGGTCTACAACCACAGAATCGCCCACGGGAGTGGACACATAAATAGGAGTACCCAAGTACTCGCGACGAACATCCAGGAAACAAGCAAATAAAGCTAACACATATGAATAGGTGGATCCTGGATCAAATAACATTGATGCAACTCTACCACATACTGAAATAATACCTGTGATCACGGCATCTAAGGCCACTGCATTTGATCGGGCCGGAATAGGATAGAATCTAGCTGGAGCACCGGATGACTGACCTCCGCTGGAATGAATAGGGGCCGGCAGAGCTCCCCCTGCCTGGACTCCACGCTGGGACGACCTTTAATAGTCTTCCCTCCACCTTTAGGTGGACAAACCGTCGGTGCTGAAAATGTAGGCTGATAGCTCTACTGAACAGCCTTTCACCGAAGCCTGGGACAAGTCCTCCTCATATTTCCTGGATCCCCACACTCATAATATCTCGTCGGTGGCATGGCCTGCTGCCCTGAATAAGAACTCTGGATAGCTGGGGGACGGTGAGAACCCTCTGGCATGGCACTGAAGTAATGACTAGAAGACCCCTGATGACCGGAATACCCACCTGAGGAACCCTGAATGGCTGGTGGACGGTAGGAACTCTGTGGCATGGCGCTGAAATAGGGCCTCATTGGAGCACCACGGGAAGGCGGTGGAGGAGCTGAATATGGAGGCCTGCTAGGCTGGCCTCTACCGAACTGACCTCTACCCCTGGCTGGGGCACCTCTGAAATCTCCTGAAAATCTAGCTCTCTTATCCTGCTGACTCTGCTCTCTGCCCCTCGAACGATAACCCTCAATCCGGCGAGATATCTCGACCACAAGCTGATAGGGAGTCCCCATCTCCACCTCTCGGACCATGTTGTCCCTAATACCTGAGTGCAGCCCAGCTACAAATCTCCTTACTCTCTCAGCATCAGTAGGAAGTATCATAAGGTCATGACGCGACAACTCAGAAAACCTGTCCTCGTAGTCTGTCACTCACATTTGTCCCTACTCTAGCTGCTCAAACTCATATCGCAACTCTTCCCTATCGAAGGGTGGAATATACCTATCCAGGAACAGCTGAGTGAACTGATCCCAAGTGATGGAAGGGGAACCTGCCGGTCTACCCAGAATATAGGACTACCACCATCTGCGGGCCCGACCCTCAAGCTGAAAAGTAGTGAAGTCCACTCCCTGGGACTCCAGTATCCTTATGTTGTGCAGTCTGTCCCTGCACCTATCAATGAAGTCCTGGGCATCCTCGCCCTTCTCACCTATGAAGATAAGAGGGTGAAATCGAGTCCATCTATCCAGTAACTTCTGTGGATCGACGTCCGCAGTTGGTCTGAGCTCAGGTGTTGCTGCTACTGGCTGGGCTCCACCCACGGGCAGTGTACCCGGGGTCTGATAAACTGCTGCTGCATGGCCTACGGCCTGGGCAATAGGGGTCTGGGCTCCCCCTCCTGCCTGAGATGTGGCGGGATCCGCTGGAAATAAACCATCTTGCGTCATAGTGTCCATAAATCTCATCATACGGCCCATGACCTCCTAGAAGCCTGGCGCCGTGATAAAGTCTATTGGGACAGGATCTGCTAGGGGCACCTCGCCTTGCTCCTCTATGATAGGATCCTCTGCCGGATCCGCTGGGTGTGCTACTGGAACAGCTCTGGGACGCCCTCGTCCCCTACCTCGGACCCGTGCCCTCCCCCGGCCTCTGCCACTGCCTCAGACGGTGGGGGTAGCGGCATCTCCCGGACCTGGAACGTCGGTCGCGCGAGTCCTCACCATCTGTGAGAGAATGGAAGAATAAGATTTAGTAAGCCATCAAATGCACGATGGAACATGAATAAAGAGAGGTTTCCTAACACCCTATAGCCTCCCGAAGATAAATACAGACGTCTCCGTATCGATCCGCAAGACTCTATTAGGTTTGCCCGTGACTTGTGAGACCTACATGAACCTAGAGCTCCGATACCATGTTGTCACGACCCAAATCCCAATTTAGTTCGCGATGGCGCCCAACTTCGATGTCAGGCAAGCCAACTTTAATTTACTAGCGATCCCTTTTTAATTTATAAACAATTCACCATACGTAAGAGGTTTTTATTTCAAAACATAAATTTGAAGTAAATTAGTGACTTAAACGACCAAAGGGAGAAATAAATATAGTAATCACCACCATCATTACAACCTAAAAGAATAGAATATCCACTATGTGGGCATGCCAGGAGCTGGCGTCACAGGTCTACGGGCATCTAATAGAAACTAATATCCAAAAGAAAGTACAAGTTGTCCCTACTGTCTGAAGAAATGGTATAGACATAATAAAAGAAAAGAGGAACTCCAAGGTGCTGCTAGAGATAAGCGTCAAGGGAAACAGCTCACCAAGAAATCCATGCCCACTTTACGTCAGGGACGAGCGCCGGATGAAAACCTAGATGCACATACCTCAGAGCCTGTACAATTAAGTAAAGAAGCATAGCATGAGTACATAAACAAATATGTACCCAGTGAGTATCCCGCCTAATCTCGAAAAAGTAGTGACGAGAGGTAGACGTGATACTTACTAGGGTCAACATTTTTAAATAACATAATTTAATAGGAACTAGGTAGGCATAAAAGTCATAGTAATCACAAAGATATAAAATATCAAGTATAGTGGTAATTACCTTTGCATGAAATATTTCACTAGCATATAATGTACTAAATTCCCTTATTTCACATGAAACAGTTTATACAATTACAACAAATTCCCAGTAAATCATATAGCACATAATAGGACCGAAGCGTACGACCGAAATGTCGCGAAAATAAATGTGCATTGCCGAGGGTCGAATGGCTCGAACCATAGATGCATCTATTACCCTGCTCGCGAATCGAACATGCGACACAGTTGACATAATAGTAGGGTTATTCCGCTCACGAATCATACATGTGACGCGGGTGCCGCATACATACATAAAATTATCAATATTTAGGGAGTTAACCGAGATTATACTTTGAAGCAAGAATTTAAGCAATATAATATGGAACATAACTTCCTAATATTCTCATGCCAATTCAAGGATAATAAGCAACTCAAAATGCATTTAGGAACACATGTAAGACACATATAAGCATGCCTGTGAGCCCTAGAACTACCCAACATAACATAGTAGTAGCTACGCACAGACTCTCGTCACTTCGTGCCTGCGTAGCCCCCGCAAATAATGACATGCAATTATTTATAATCACCTATGGGGACAATTCCCTCTTACAAGATTATAAAGGATACTCACCTTGTGTCGAACCTACTCTCCGGGTCAAGAACGCGCCCGAAAACTCCAAACTCGTCACCCAAGAACTCGAAACTAGCCAAATGTTATACAAATATATCAATTTATGCTCAAAAGTATGGAATTTCCCTATTTAGTTAACCAATTTAGCCTACTTTGCAATATCTCAAAATACACCCTCGGGCCCACGTGCTCGGATTCCAGAAATTTTCGAAGGAAACACTTACCCATAACTTAAGGATCGTTAATATATAGTTTTTGTATGATTCCATGGCAAATTTCGTGGTAATTTTCTAAATTTTCATAAAACTTAGGTTTTTACTCTAACCCATGATTTTTCCACTAATTAGTGTGTTAATATACATAAAAATTCAAGTATTCAACTTAAATTATAATGGGAATCACTTACCTCTCAGTTGCTAGCTGAAATCTCTTCTTTGAAAGCTCCCAAAATCGCCACAAGTGAAGAAAAATGGCTAAAATGGGACCAAGTCCCGTTTAAATCTAACACTGCCCAACTGCCCCTTGTGTGCGATCACAGCTGGGGCAGTGCAATCGCACAAGTCAACTTCCAGGACCCCTGAAAAGTCTACTGTGAGATCGCACAAGGAGACTTGTGATCGCGAAGAGTAAATGGGCCAGGCCTGTGCGATCGCGGGGGAGGGAGTGCGAATGCAGAGAACAAAACTGAGCCAGGTCATAAATCACCCATGTGCGAACGCAGACAAGCCCATATGATCGCACAGGGAATTTTCCCACACCCTTCCAACTCCTTCTATACGATCGCATCATTGAACCTGCGATCGCACTGAAGGAAACCAGTCAGTGAAAAATCTGATTTTTGAATTTAACTCTGAGGGGTCTGAAACTCACCCAAGCCCCTCGTGACCCCGTCCAAAGGCACTGATTCATGATACGGACTCACTCAAATTTACGGAACGTGAAAAACAACAGCGAAACTAAGAATTCGACCCCAAAACCAAATCGAATCAAACTTTGAACTTAAAGTTCTAAAATTCGCTTACAATGTGCCGAACTGACCTATACTACTCAGAATGATACCAAATTTTTCAAGCAAGTCATAAATGACATAACGGAACTATTCCCACTCTCGGAATTCCGTTCGGACCTCGATAACACAAAAACACGTTCCAAACCAAATTTCAAACTTAAGAAAACTCTAATTTCGATATTGGGCGCCGAAACGCCCCCGAGTCATCCAAAACCCATTTCAAACATACGCCCAAGTCTGAAATCATCATACGAGGCTACCGGAACCGTCGAAACTCAATTCCGAGGTCGTTTAATAAAAATGTTGACCGAAGTCAAACTTTGGCCTTAAAGGCCAACCTTAAGGAACCAAGTGTTCCTATACCAATCTAAACGCTTCTGAATCCCGAACCACCCGTCCCCGCAAGTCATAAATCATAATAAAACGCTATAGAAAGCTTTATTTAGGGGAATGGGGTCCTGATACACAAAACGACTGGTCGGGTCGTTACAGCACACCACCTGCCGCCGCCGTCGTCGCACGTCTCCAGCCCCCTCCACCATTGTCACTACCCTCCCCCCGCCGCCACTAGCATTCTCTTTCAAGGTTAGTATTCTATCGTATTAGTCTTTTAATTTTTAATTTATTTCATGCCTAATATCATTTTATGCAATTATTTTAGGGTTTTATTCTAATTTCGATTTATGTGACGACATTTGACAGTTTTTGAACTACATTGTAACTAAAATTTATTATGCACTAATAGAGGTGTATAAATTATTTAAACTAGTTAAGTTGTGGTATATAAATTATATAAACTAGGGTTTAGTACTCTTAATTTATGAAGTTGGATGCTCTTAATTTTGTTTATTGCTTTTAAAATAATTTATTATTTTAGGGTTTAATTTATTATTATATTAGTGTTTATTGATTTTCGAAATTTAGGGGATAATATTATTCTATTAGTGTTTATTGCTTTTTCCTTATTGCTTTTAGAAAATTAGGCTTAACTAATTATGCCAGATTAATTGAGTGTGCTAACAAATTATAATTGAATGAGTTAGTCTAATTGAATGGCTTAACTAATTCAATATTCTAATAAGTAAATGTTGTACATTGTAACTAAAGTTTATTATGTAACTTAATTCTATAAATTAATTTCAATTATGATTAATATAACATGTATGCCACGACCCAGAATCCTAACTGAGGTCGTGATGACGCCCAACAGCGGTGTTAGGCAAGCCGACTCTTAAGTTACTAAAGGTTCCTTCTTATTAGTTTAAAACACTTTAAAATATACTCAGGTTTTGAAAGTTAAAGCATGATTTGACAAGGATAATTAGCCAATTTTAATCAAAACAGTCATGATGAGGAATGAGCCAAAAGGTATATATACAAACCCATACGCCAAAATAACAACTACGTGTGTGCCAGGAACTTGTGTCACAAGTCCTACGGGCATACTAACAGAATATACAAAACATAATATACAATCCCACTGTCTGAAAGGAATAGACGGGAAATAAGCAAAAGAAAATTCCAAGGTGCCGTCGAGGATCGCCAGGAGAAGCAGCTCACCGTGAAGTCGGGTCCCATTGAGATCAAAATCAAGATCCGGTCTGATAACCAGATGCACCAGTCTCAGAACCTGTTCAATTAAGTACAGAAGTGCAGCATGAGTACATAAACAAATATGTACCCAGTGAGTATCCTGCCTAACCTCGAAAAGGTAGTGACGAGAGGTAGACGTGATACTTACTAGGGTCAACATTTCTAAATAACATGATTTAATAGGAACTAGGCAGGCATAACAGTCATAGAAATCACAAGGAGATATATCATCAAGTATAGTTGTATTTACCTTTGCATGTCAAATTTCACTAACACATAATGTGCTAAATTCCCTTATTAACGTGAACCAGTTTGTATAATTACAATAAATTCCTAGTGAATCATACAACACATAATAAGCCGGACACGTACGGCCGAAACGTCACAAAAAATAAACGTGCACTGCCGTGGGTCGAACGGCTCGAACCATAGATGAATCTATTACCCCGCTCGTGAATCGAACATGCGACGCGGTTGACATAATAGCAGGGCTATTCCTCTCACGAATCATATGTGTGACGCGGTGCCGCATACATACATAAAATTTTCAATTTTTAGGGAATTATCAGAGATTATTCTTTAAGGCAAAAACCTAAGCAATAGATCATGGACAACAACTTCCTAATATATTCATGCCAAATCAAGGATAATAAGCAATTCAAAATACGTTTAGGAATACATGTTAGGCACATATAAGCATGCTCGTGAGTCCTAGAACAACCCAACATAACATAGTAGTAGTTACGCACGAACTCTCATCACTTTGTGCGTGCGTAGCCCCCGCAAATATGGACATGCAATTACTTATAATCCCTTATGGGGACAATTCCCCCTTAAAATATTAGAAAGGAGACTCACCTCGTGCCGAACCTACTCCCCGGACCAAGAACACGCCCGAAACTCCGAACTCTACACCCGAAGACTCGAAACTAGCCAAATGTTATACAAATTCATTAATTTATGCTCGAAATATTGCAATTCTCCAACTCATTTAGTAAATTTCTCATTCTTGAAGAAATTCTAAAATCCAACCCCGGGCCCACATGCTCGGATTCCAAAAATTCTCGAAGGAAACACTCACCCATAGCCTAAAGATCATTAATATACAATTTCTACTTGATTTCATAGCTAATTCACGGGTAAATTCTCAAATTATCGAAAGCCCTAGGTTACTACCCCATTATTGAATTTCTACTAATTTAGGTAGTTAATTAAGCTAGTATTCCATGATGAAGCTAATATATTAGAGTAGAATTTACTTACCTTCAATAACCAGGTCGTTTGCCCCTCTAAAATGGTGGAAATCGCCCCAAGGAAGAAGAAGATGATAAGGAAAATAAGTTAATTCCCGTGTACAAAAACACACTGTCTGCATCTGCGGCTCGAGGACCGCACATGCGGTCTCGCACCTGCGAGCAAGGGCTCGCACCTGCGAAAATGGACTAGGAGTCCTGGGCCCGCACCTGCGGAATTTTATCCGTACAGAGAATCATCCTGACCACTAGGGGTCGCACCTGTGAGGCTGGGATCGCAGGAGCGGTCCCGCACCTGCGACTGGGCAACCGCACCTGCGGTCACACCAAAACAGGTGCACCAGCAGCTAATGCAACTGGTTTTTGGCCTCGTGTGGTGTCCGGGAGGCACCTAGGCCCACCCGAGCCCCCGTCCAAATATACTAATGAGTCCCAAATCATAATACGGACTCGCTCGTCCTTAGGAATACCCAAAACAACGCTGAAACTCAAAATCACACCACAAAACCCCTAGAACCAAACTTAGGAACTTTAAGTTTTCTAGACTTCACTAACAGCGCGCCGAAACGACCTATACTACTCGGAATGACATCAAATTTTGCAGGCAAGTCATAAATGACAAAACAGAACTATTCCCGGTCTCAAAATTCCGTTCGGACCTCGATATCGCAAAAACACGTCCCAAACCATAATAGGAACTTAAGGAACTCTTAATTCAATATTGGGCGCCGAAACGCTCCTGGGTCATCAGAAACCCATTCCGAACATATGCCCAGGTCTAGAATCATCATACGAAGCTACCGGAATTGTCGAAACTCGATTTCGAGGTCGTTTACCAAAAATGTTGACCGAAGGTAAACTTGGCCTTAAAGGCCAACCTTAAGGAACCAAATGTTCCTATAGCACTCTAAACATATCCGAAACCCGGACCACCAGTCCCCGCAAGTCATAAATCATAATAAGCCGCTATGGGAAGTTTTATTTAGGGGAACGGGGTCCGATAACACAAAATGATCATTCAGGTTGTTACATTCTCCGCCTCTTAAACAAACATTCGTCCTCGAATAGGTATAGAATCATACCTGAAGTGCTGAGCAAGTGTGGATATCTGCTCCGCATGTCCTCCTCGGACTCCCGGTTTGCCTCCTCGACTGGTTGGCCCTTCCACTAGACCTTTACAGCAGGAACTCTCTTGGGCCTTAACTGGCGGTCCTAACTATCAATAATAGCAACTGGCTCCTCCTCATAGCCCAAACTCTCATCCAACTGAATAGTGCTGAAATCAACCACGTGAGAGAAATCGGCGTGGTACTTCCGGACCATAGATACATGAAAAACTGGATGAACTCCTGATAAACTGGGAGGTAAGGCCAGCTCATAAGCAACCTCCCCAACTCGCCTCAATACCTCGAAGGGACCTATAAACCTCGGACTCAGCTTGCCCTTCTTCCCAAACCTCATAATACCCTTCATAGGCGAGACTTTCAACAGGACCCTATCTCCCTCCATAAATGATACATCACGCGCCCTCTGATCCGCGTAACTCTTCTGTCTGGACGGTGTTTTGCGGAGCCTCTCCTGAATCAACTTCACTTTCTCCAAAGCATCCCTCACCAGGTCGATGCCATATAACTTAGCCTCGTCAGGCTCAAACCACTCGATAGGAGAACGACATCAACGACCATACAAAGCCTCAAATGGGGCCATCTCAATGCTCGAATGGTAACTATTATTGTAAGCGAACTCGGCCAAAGGCAAGAACTGGTCCCACTGGCCTCCGAGTCAATCACACATGCCCTAAGCATGTCCTCCAATATCTGAACTGTACACTCCGACTAACCATCAGTCTGAGGATGAAATGCTGTGCTGGGATCTATCTGGGTACCCATCTCACTATGTAATGCTCTCCAGAAGTGCGAGGTGAATTGAGGACCTCGATCTGATATAATGGACACCGGCACACCATGCAACCAGACTATCTCCCGAATGTAGATTTGGGCCAGCCTCTCAGAAGTATAAGTAGTATCTACTGGAATGAAATGCGTCGATTTGGTCAATCTATCCACAATGACCCAAACCGTGTCAACCTTTCGCAAAGTCCGAGGCCACCCAACCACGAAGTCCATAGTGATGCGCTCCCATTTCCACTCAGGAATGGGCATCTGATGAAGTAGGCCTCCTGGCCTCTGGTGGTCATACTTCACTTGCTGGCAATTATGACACCTAGCCACATACTCCACAATGTCCTTCTTCATTCGCCTCCACCAGTAATGCTGCTTCAAATCACGATACATCTTCGTAGCACCAAGATGAACAGAATATCGAGAATTGTGTGCCTCCTCTAGAATCCTCTCCCTAAGGCCATCAACCTTAGGAACACATAAGCGGCCCTTAAGTCTCAGAACACCATCTTTGCCAATAATAATCTCCTTAGCCCTGCCCCGAACCACTGTCTCTCGTAGCTCAGCCAAACACGGATCATCATACTGCCAAGCCTTGATCTCCCCCAATAACGAAGACTGAGCAACCACATGTGCAAGAACTCGACGAGGATCTGAAAGTTCTAATCTCACCAGGTGATTAGCCAGGGACTGAATGTCCAAGGCTAGAGGTCTCTCCTCTGCTGCGATATAAGCCAAGCTACCCATATTTGCCTTGCCCAGGTAATAAAGAATGGTGATATCATAATCCTTCAACAACTCAAGCCACTTGCGCTGCCTCAAATTAAGATCCTTCTTCTTGAACAAGTGCTGCAAGCTAAGGTGGTCTGTATAAACCTCACAGGACACTCCATACAAGTAGTGCCTCCAAATCTTAAGAGCATGAACAATCGCCGCCAACTACAAATCATGCATAGGGTAATTCTTCTCATGAACCTTCAGTTGGCGTGAAGCATAAGAAATAACTCTCCCCTCCTGTATCAATACACACCCCAAGTCAACGCGCGAAGCGTCACAATATACTGTATACATCCCAGAACCGGAAGGCAATACCAGAACTGGTGTTGAGGTCAATGTTGTCTTGAGCTTATGAAAGCTCTCCTCACACTCGTCAAACCATCGAAACAGGGCATTCTTCTGAGTCAATCTAGTCAATGGAGCTGCAATAGAAGAGAACCCCTCTACAAATCGACGATAATAGCCTGCTAGGCCCAAGAAGCTCCTGATCTCTGTAGCTGAAGTAGGACGCGAACAACTCTGAACCGCCTCAATATTTTGAGGATCAACCTTGATACCCTCTC
Organism: Nicotiana knightiana; assembly: GCA_005239525.1. Classification (NCBI taxonomy): domain Eukaryota; kingdom Viridiplantae; phylum Streptophyta; class Magnoliopsida; order Solanales; family Solanaceae; genus Nicotiana; species Nicotiana knightiana. The sequence continues at coordinate 31,370 of ML400115.1, read as the reverse complement.
CGACTACCACATGCCCCAAGAATGAAACGGAATCCAACCAGAACTCACACTTGGAGAACTTAGCATATAGACTCTGTTCTCGCAAAGTCTGGAGCACAACTCTCAAATGTTGCTCGTGCTCCCCCAGACTACATGAGTAAATCAAAATGTCATCAATGAAGACAATGACAAAGGAATCAATATACGGCCTGAACACCCTATTCATCAAGTCCATGAATGCCGTTGGAGAATTAGTCAAACCAAAGGACATCATCAGGAACTCAAAATGGCCATATCTCGTACGAAAGCAGTCTTCGGAACATCTGAAGCCCGAATCCTCAACTGATGATACCCCGATCTCAAATCAATCTTAGAAAACACACGAGCACCCTGCAACTGGTCAAACAAATCATCGATACGCGGAAAAGGATACTTGTTCTTAATGGTAACTTTGTTCAACTGGCGGTAATCAATACACATCCGCATAGACCCATCATTCTTCTTTACAAATAGAACTGGAGCACCCTACAGCGATACACTCAGCCTGATGAACCCCTTAGCTAAAAACTCCTCAAGCTGCTCCTTCAACTCCTGCAACTCTTCAGAGCCATACGGTACGGAGGAATAGATATAGGATGGGTGCCTGAAGCTAAGTCAATGCAGAAATCAATATCACGATCCGGAGGCATGCCCGGAAGATCCGAAGGAAATACATCCGCAAACTCTCGAATCACTGTCACTGAATCAATTGTTGGAGACTCGGCGGTGGTGTCCCGCACATAAGCAAAATATGCCAGAAAACCCTTCTCGACCATATGTCGAGCCTTCAAGAATGAAATAACCTGGCTGGCGGTACTAACTGAGGAACCTCTCCACTCCAGCCTAGGCGACTCGGGCATGGCTAGAGTAATTGTCTTGGCATGGAAATCTAGCACGGCATGATAAGGAGATAGCCAATCCATGCCCAAAATAACCTCGAAATCAACCATGTCGAGCAATATGAGATCCGCTCGAGTCTCGAATCCACAAAATGGAATCAAACAGGACCGACAAATCCGGTCTACAATCACAGAATCACCCATGGGAGTGGACACATAAATAGGAGAATCCAAGGACTCACGAGGGACATCCAGAAAATGAGCAAATAAGACTAAAACATAGGAATAAGTAGATCCTGGATCAAATAACAGGGATGCCTCTCTACCACATACTGTAATAGTACCTGTGATCATGTTGTCTGAGGCCACTGCATCTAATCTGGTCGGGATAGCATAGAATCTAGCTGGAGCACCGGAAGACTGAGCCCCGCCAGAATGAACAGGAGATGGCTGACCTCCGCTGGCATGAATAGGGGCTGGCAGAGCTCCCCCTGCCTGGCCCCCACCTCTGGGGCGACCTCTACCAGTCTGACCTTCACCTCTGGGTGGACGAACCGCCGATGCTGGAAATGTAGGCTGATAGCTCTGCTGAACGGCTTTGCCCCGAAGCTTGTGACAGATCCTCCTCATATGGCCCGAGTCCCACACTTATAACAACTGGCCGGTGGCATGGCCTGCTGCCCTGAAAAAGGACCCTGGACAGCTAGAGGATGGGGAGAACTCTCCGGCATGGCATTGAAGTAAGGAATAGAAGACTCATGATGACCGGAATACCCGCCTGAGGAACCCTGAATGACTGGTGGGCTGTAGCAACTCTCTGGCATGGCGCTGAAATAGGGCCTCGCTAGAGCACCACGGGGAGGTGGTGGAGGAGCTGAATATGGAGGCATGCTAGACTGGCCTCTACCGAACTGACCTCTACCCCTGGCTGGGGCACCTTTGAAATCTCCTGAAAATCTAGCCCTCTTATCCTGATGACCCTGCTCTCTACCTATCGAACGATAACCCTCAATTCGGCGAGCTATCTCGACCACAAGCTGATAGGGAGTCCCCATCTCCACCTCTCGAGCCATGTTGGCCCTAATGCCTAAGTGTAACCCTGCTACAAATCTCCGCACTCTCTCAGCATCAGTAGGCAATATCATAAGGGCATGACGGGACAACTTAGAAAACCTGGCCTCGTAATCTATCACGGACATCTGCCCCTGCTCCAGCTGCTCAAACTGATATCGCAGCTCTTCCCTCTCGGAGGGTGGAATATACCTATCCAGGAACAACTGAGTGAACTGCTCCCAAGTGATGGTACGGGAACCTGCTGGCCTACCCAAGATGTAGGACTGCCACCATCTGAGGGCCCTACCCTCAAGCTGGAAAGTAGTGAAGTCCACTTCATGGGACTCCAGTATCCTCATGTTGTGCAGTCTGTCCCTGCACCTATCAATAAAGTCCTGGGCATCCTCGACCTTATCACCCCCTAAGATAGGATGGTGCAATCGGGTCTATCTATCCAGTAACTTTTGCGGATCGCCGTCCGCGGCTGGTCTGAGCTTAGGTGCTGCTGCTACTGGCTGGGCTCCACCCATGGGAAGTGTACCCGGGGTATGATGAAGTACTGATGTCTGGCCTGCAGCCTGGGCAATAGGGGTCTGGGATCCTCCTCCTGCCTGAGATGTGGCAGGATCCGCTGCAAATAAACCAGCCTGGGACATAGTGTCCATGAATCGCATCATATGGCCCATGATCTCTTGGAATCCTGGCGCCGTCATGAAATCTACTGGAGCAGGACCAGCTGGGGGCACCTCATCCTGCTCCTCTATAGTGGGGTCCTCTGGTGGTACGACTGGAATAGCTTGGGGACGCCCTCGTCCCTTACCTCGGGCTGGTGCCCTCCCCCGGCCTCTGCCACGGCCGCGAACAATGGGGGTAGAGGGCCCTCCCGGATCTGGAACATCGTATGTACGCGTCCTCACCAACTGTGAGAGAATAGAATAATGAAATTTAGTAAACAATCGACTGCACGATAGAATAAAAATAAGTAGAGGTTTTCCTAACACCCTATAGCCTCCCGAAGATAAGTACACACGTCTCCATACCGATCCGCAAGACTCTACTAGGTTTGCACGTGACTTGTGAGACCTACGTGAACCTAGTGCTATGATACCATGTTGTCACGACCCAGAATCCTAACTGAGGTCATGATGGCACCCAACAGCGGGGTCAGGCAAGTCGACTCTTAAGTTACTAAAGGTTCCTTCTTATTAGTTTAAAACACTTTAAAATATACTCAGTTTTTGAAAGTTAAAGCATGATTTGACAAGGATAATTAGCCAATTTTAATCAAAACAGTCATGATGAGGAATGAGCCAAAAGGTATATATACAAACCCGTACGCCAAAATAACAACTACGTGTGTGCCAGGAACTAGTGTCACAAGTCCTACGGGCATACTAACAGAATATACAAAACATAATATACAATCCCACTGTCTGAAAGGAATAGAAGGGAAATAAGCAAAAGAAAACTCCAAGGTGCCGCCGAGGATCGCCAGGAGAAGCAGCTCACCGTGAAGTCGGGTCCAACTGAGATCAAAATCGAGATCCGGTCTAATAAACAGATGCACTAGCCTCAGAACCTGTACAATTAAGTGCAGAAGTGCAACATGAGTACATAAACAAACATGTACCCAGTGAGTATCCCGCCTAACCTGGAAGAGGTAGTGACGATAGGTAGACGTGATACTTATTAGGGTCAACAGTTCTAAATAACATGATTTAATAGGAACTAGGCAGGCTAACAATCGTAGAAATCACAAGGAGATATATCATCAAGTATAGTTGTATTTACCTTTGCATGTCAAATTTCACTAACACATAATGTACCAAATTCCCTTATTAACGTGAACCAATTTGTATAATTACAATAAATTCCCAGTGAATCATACAACACATAATAGGCCGGACACGTACAGCCGAAACGTCGCGAAAAATAAATGTGCACTGCTGAGGGTCGAACGGCTCGAACCATAGATGCATCTATTACCCCGCTCGGGAATCGAACATGCAACGCGGTTGACATAATAATAGGTCTATTCCGCTCACGAATCATACATGTGACGTGGTGCCGCATACATACATAAAATTTTCAATTTTTAGGGAATTATCAGAGATTATTCTTTAAGGCAAGAACCTAAGAAATATACCATAGACACAACTTCCTAATATATTCATGCCAAATCAAGGATAATAAGCAATTCAAAATACGTTTAGGAATACATGTAAGGCACATATAAGCATGCTCGTGAGTCCTAAAACTACCCAACATAACATAGTAGTAGCTATGAACAGACTCTCGTCACTTTGTGTGTGCATAGCCCCCGCAAATATGGACATACAATTATTCATAATCACCTATGGGGACAATTTCCCCTTACAAGGTTAGAAAGGAGACTCACCTCGTGCCAAACCTACTCCCCGGACCAAGAACGTGCCCGAAACTCCGAACTCTACACCCGAGGACTCGAAACTAGCCAAATGTTATACAAAGTCATTAATTTATGCTCGAAATATGGAAATTCTCCTACTCATTTAGTAAATTTCTCATTCTTGAAGAAATTCTAAAATCCAACCCCGGGCCCACATGCTCGGATTCTAAAACTTCTCGAAGGAAACACTCACCCATAGCCTAAGGATCATTAATATACAATTTATACTTGATTTCTAGCTAATTCACGGGTAAATTCTCAAATTATCGAAAGCCCTAGGTTACTACCCCATTATTGAAATTATACTAATTTGGGTAGTTAATTAAGCTAGTATTCCATGCATGAAGCTAATATTAGAGTAGAATTTACTCACCTTAAATAACCAGGTCGTTTGCCCCTCTAAAAAAAATGAAATCGCCCCAAGGAAGAAGAAGATGATAAGGGAAATGAGTTAATTCCCGTGTATAAAAACACACTGTCTGAACAATATTTTCGCACCTAGGGCTCGAGGACCGCACCTGCGGTTTCGCACCTGCGAGCAAGGGCTCGCACCTGCGAAAATGGACTAGGAGGCTTGGGCCCGCACCTGCGGAGTGGAGACCGCACCTGCCGCTCCGCTCCTGCGGAATTTTATCCGTACCTACGAGAATCGGCCTAACAACTAGGGGTCGCACCTGCAACTGGGCAACCGCACCTGCGGTCACACCAGAACAGGTGCACCAGCAGCTAATGCAGCTGGTTTTTGGCCTCGTGTGGTGTCTGGGAGACACCTGGGCCCACCCGAGCCCCCGTCCAAATATACCAACGAGTCCCAAATCATAATACGGACTCTCTCGAGCCTTTGGAACATCCAAAACAACGCTAAAACTCAAAATCACACCTCAAAACCCCTAGAACCAAACTTAGGAACTTTAAGTTTTCTAGACTTCGCTAACAATGCGCCGAAATGACCTATACTACACGGAATGACACCAAATTTTGCAGGCAAGTCATAAATGACATAACGGAACTATTCCCGATCTTGAAATTCCGTTCGGACCTCGATATCAAAAAAATACGTCCCAAACCATAATAGGAACTTAAGGAACTCTTAATTCAATATTGGGCGCCGAAACGCTCCTGGGTCATCAGAATCCCATTTCGAACATACGCTCAAGTCCGAAACCATCATACAAAGCTACCGGAATTGTCAAAACTCAATTCTGAGGTCGTTTACTAAAAATATTGATCGAAGTCAAACTGGGCCTTAAAGGCCAACCTTAAGGAACCAAATGTTCCTATAGCACTCTAAACACCTCCGAAACCCGGACCACCAGTCCCCGCAAGTCATAAATTATAATAAGCTGCTATGGAAAGTTTTATTTAAGGAACAGGGTCCGATAACGCAAAACGACCGGTCGGGTCGTTATAATATAATTTATTTGTTCTTTACGTAGATGGAATATCGTAGTTGGATGTATAATAGGAATTATCCTAGTCGTCGATTTTTTAGGGGGGAATTTATAGAAGGGGTTAAGAAATTTATTAGGCATGCAATGTCACTTGAACCATTTTGGATTGGAGGGATGATTAGGTGTCCTTGTACGAAGTGCAAGTGTTTGTATTTTTTGGGTTCGGAGGATGTTACAACTCATCTTTATAGAAAAGGATTTATGGATAATTATTTTGTATGGACTAGTCCATATATTTTTTTAAATTGTGTTATTCCCGGCCCCCGCAATCCAAAGAGTTTGATTGATGTATATATTTAACCTCTGATTGATGAGCCCAAACAGTCGTGGTATGATGGAATTGAGACATATGACATATCAACTAAGAAAAATTTTAACTTGCGTGCTAACATAATATGGACCATTAATAATTGTTCTGTGTATGGAATATTTTCTAGGTGGATGACTGCGGGAAAGTTAGCATGTCCTTATTGCATGAAAATGTAAGGCCCCGTAAAATTTTTACCTAAAAACCCGGAATTTCATGGTGCCAAGTTAGATTTATGTGTTATAAGCGCTTCGGACTTTTTGGATTGAACAGTACGCTACTGAGTTTAAGGAATTTTTTTTGCAGAAGAGTGCGTTTCTGTGGCCCATTATGCGGCCATATAATCACTTTGCGCGCCGCATTTTGGCCGTAGAGTGAGGCAGTCAATTTGGCCAATTTTGAGGTCAGTTTAGCGGCCAATTATGCGACCGCATAACTATTTTGCAGGCAGCATATTGGTCGCATAATCGTCCTTGAGCTTTTGCGAAGGGAGGTTCTGCGGTGCATTTATGCGACCGCAGAACAGGTCTGCGGACCGCATATTGGTCGCAGATCGGGGCAGAAAATTCAAGCCCCTGAGGGCCACTTTTGAGGTCATTTTGCGAACCGCATAGCCATTATGCGACCGCAGATCCGTGTCGGGGCTCCAAATTTCTAAATTTTAAACCTGGTCCCATGTCGTTAAAACATATGTTATGGTTCATTTTGAGCATATTTCTGATGCTTTAGAGTGAGAAAGTGATCTCCATATAATTATTCCTCAATTCTTGCATTAAACCTTGAAGATTGTCAAGTGAAGTTCACTAAGTCTTCTCCTTAAAGGTAAGAATCTATGCCCCAGCTCATAATTTCGAAATTTCTACTAAAATGGGTAATTAGCAAGATAGTTGATGGGCTTGCGGGTTGTTTGTTTTGCATTCATGGGTGTTGAAGGAACATAGGATGAATGTGAGCAAAAATGGTAAAGGATGGGGTATGGGTTGATTGAATCTTTCACAAAAGATGTTAAAAGCATAATGCACACCTAGTGCTTGATAATGTGCTCAAATGGGCTAAGGTATTGATCACCCTCTAATTATTGAATCAACTTGTGACATTCCTAAAATAGATTGAAGGTGCTAAGGGTTCCGGGATTTGTTGTAGAACGAAAGAAAATCTCTATTGTGGTATGTATGGCTAAAACCCCCTCTTCTTAGAATTGAACCTTTGGTGATTCATGAAATCGATGTAAGCCCCAAACTGATCGTGTAAAACTTGCTATTCCAGATGTGCTTACATTGATAGATATAAGTGCCTTATATGTTCCTATACTTTCATCATGTTATCTTAACATTTGGGAATGTGTTAAAGACATGGAATATGTGTTACAAGTGCTGAGACTTCATGTCAAATTCGAATGAAGATTATTATGTCAGATTGTGTGAAGAGAAAGTATGTTTCAAAGAAGAAATTTATCTATTCCGAAATGATTATATCTTTAAAGCTTTCAAAATAAACTCACGATTTAGAGGTTTTCACTCGAAGGTTTGACACGTTTTATTGAGTTTATTGGCTAAGGCCTGACATGAATAAATTGATGCAGTGCTGAGTTGCTAGTGTTTTATTGGGTTGTGGTTCCCGACATTTGGCTTGCATTATTTCCATTCTCTTTGCGTATTTCTATTATGTTGTCCGTCGATCGTAATTATTGAATTTTCTTCCGTATTATTCGATCGTACCGTTATTTATATCGAAAAATCTTTAGATAGATATTATGTTTCGGTGATTGGTACATTTATGTCTTTTTACTTATTAGACCAGTGGTGTCTTGACTAGTCCTCGTCACTACTTCACCGAGGTTAGTCTTGATACTTACTAGGCACCGTTGTGGCGTGCTCATACTACACTTCTGCACATTTTTGTGTGCAAATCCAGGTTATTGTTGTTAGTAGCTGCGCAGATCATTGCTGAGGAGACTCAAGGTAACCTGCTGCTACATTCGCAGGATTCAGAGTCACCTTCCTGTTTTATTTTTATTCAATTGTACTTACTTATTCCTAGACAGTTGTATATAGATTTGGTAGAAAGATTTCGTAGAGTTTGACTTGTATTTACCGGGTTTTAGAAAAATTGTATCTGTCAAGATGTCTATATCGAGACTGTTATAATTCCTTTATTATTGTTGTCGTTCAGTGGAAATGTTAGGCTTACCTAGTCCCTAAGACTAGGTGCCATCACGATACCCAACGGAGGGAAATTTGGGTTGTGACAAGTTGGTATCAGAGCTCTAGGTTCATAGGTGCTACGAGTCATAAGCGAGTTCGGTAGAGTCTCGTGGATCGGTACGGAGACGTCTGTACTTATCTTCGAGAGGCTACGGAACTATTAGGACAATTTCACTTCCTTCATTCCTATCGTGTGAATTCATTGATCTTGAAGTTTGAAACTATCGATCCATTCTCTCACCGACTGTGAGAACACGAGCCGCGGTTCCTGATGATGTTACCCGAAGCAAGTGTTGCAAGGGTCAGAGACAGAGTCTGGCAAGGAGCATGTGTCACAGTTAAGATGCCTACCATAGAGCCGTTGAGGAGTCGCCAGAAGTTTTAGTTGGGGGACAGGCACTAGGGGTGCCTGTTGCTACCCCGGACTTCAGGAGACCTGAGACAGTTTTGAGTATAAGTAGTACATTGACTCAAGCGAGATTGATTCTAGTTCACCAGCCATTACACAGATCAGGGGAGGAGTTCAGACTCCCACCATCTACACTCCAGAGCAGTGATATCATATTGGTCAGGTTCCAGTTATCATGGCAGCACGACACGTGGTTTCAGTTCAGCCCATGGTTAGGGCAGTAGCATCGGAGGGAGAATACCTTGGACTTGAGAGGTACAGGAAGTACCACCCTTCTATCTTTCAATGGATTGGCAGCAGATGGTTCCCCAGGTTTACTGGGGGGAGTGTCACTATATTCTTCGCATTTCGGGTGTTATGGAGACGAGCGGGATTGCTTTTGTCACGTCTCAGGCTCAGAGTAGTGGGTTGATCAGTGGTGACGGCATATGAGTTGGGGTAACCTGGCCGAGTTAGCTTCACTAGCGTGGATTCAATTTTCAGAGACGTTTTGAGGGAGGTTTCACCTCAGTTCCGTCCGGATGTACGGTGCGCGGAGTTTGAGAAGTTGCGTCAGGGCGTTATGTCACTATTGGAGTATGTCGATAGATTCAGTGAGTTGGCTAGATATACACCTCACTTGATTTCTTTAGTTAGGAGGCGATTCCGTAGATTCATTGAGGGACTCAGGCATGGTAGAGAATTTTGGGTCAACCAGTTCAGTTGCATTACCAGCTTCGCATGGGACCTTTTTAGGTACTCATGGGTCTCGGAGGATCCGTATTGTATGTCTTCCACAGCCACGTCACCAGAGAGATTATTTTCAGTGTGGAGATGTTAACCATAGGGTGAGAGATTGTTCCAGGATTCAGGTAGATGTGTTATAGCAGGGTATTCAGGTGGGTACAAGGTGCCCAAGAGGGGGAGACCCGACCCGTTGATGTGTTGCATATAGTAAGCTAGAGGCCGTCGTGCCAGATATCATCACCCAGGTATGGATTGATGTGGTAAAGTGGGGTACCATTGTATTTCACCATAGTCATGTTGGTCAGGACGAATTTCCATTATTTGTTGTTTCATTTATGAGTGAGTTTCATGTTTTGCACTCTATTTTTGTGTTTGCTCCTGTTGGAAGATTCTATGAGTAGTATCCCGTGTCTATCATTATTTTATTCATCCTTGATAGTGGTGAAACTGGAAGTGATTCCATGCCGTCCCTCGTGGTAAGCTTTATGTGATTCTCCTGAGTATTTTGTTTTCGAGCTGTGATTTGATACTCCATTGAGATGTGAGTAAGTGAGCGCTATGATTTTGTTAGCCGATATGAATTAGCGGGGGATCTCTATTGGTATGATATATATTCGACATGTGTCATATAGTTCAGGGTGAGAACCTCGTGATTCTTTGTGATTTGATATGTTTGGACCGGGCTGAGTACCACGGTGGAATTTTTATCAGGATGGAATCCTTGTGATTTGTTCATATGCTTTGCTTCTTCCTTGTTATATTTCTTTTCGTAAGTCAGTATTGATAGAGAATTATGCCTATGGGCTTGTTTGATAGTACCTTTATATGCTTCTATTTTCATATCAGTCATTTCGTTATGTGCTTCTTAAATTTTAGATTGCGGGATGTGTGCCCGGTGGTGTTAGCTGTGACTCGGTGATTCGGGTGTCTAATGATGAGGTATTCGTGTTTATTGCATCATTATCGGTATTATGGGATTTGGAAACAGAGTTCTTCCATATGTGGGACTAATTGCCAATGTTGAGTTGATTTCGGGCAGTTATTGTGAACAAAAGTGTTATTGAGCCTATGTGTGATGTGTCATGTAGTGTGGTCGTGCCTTATGGGTGTAGACCTGAATTGATGTAGCTGGTTGAGGCTAATGATGGATATGGATTTAGAATCGGGTCTTTTGGAAATGAGTAGAAGGTGAGGAATTGAGGTATGAGACTTATCGATGGTGATGCAAAGGCTATATTGCAGTTGTAATGGCGTCATCGGGCTTATAAGGTTGGGGTAACGTGGGATCACCCACGAGTTTATGTTGGAAGTGCTCAATCAGTGATTGGATGAGTTCAAAGTGAATCTTAGCACGTTCGAGGACGAACGTTTGTTTAAGAGGGGGAGATTGTGATGATCCAAAAGGGCCATCCCGTATATTCTAGAAAATTCTGTGTTCCGAGGTCGTGAAAACCTCCTTCTGTCTCACCTCGATTTGCGTGTGCATCCCGGGCGTATAGTCGGGAAGTCTTTATGTGAAAAATTGATAAAAATGATAATTTTGTATTAGAAATTGAATAAAATTGACTTCGGTCAACGTTTTTGGTAAATGGACCCGGACCCATGATTTGACGGTTCCGGAGGGTCCGTAGGAAAATATGGGACTTGGGCGTATGCCCGGAATCGAATTCTGAGGTCCCAAGTCTGAGAAATGAATTTTTAAAGAAAATTATTTTCTGAAAAATATAAAAGTTTTCGAAAATGAAATTTGAGGTGAAACCTGTGATATCGGGCTCGTATAATGGTTCCAGAGCTCGGTACAGGTTCGATATGACTTATATGTGTTATCTGTGAAATTTGGTAAGAAACGGACTTAGTTTGACGTGATTCGGACCTTAAATGCAAAATTTGATGTCTAAGGAAGTTTTGAGAAATTTTATTGATTTTGAGGTTTAATTCGATGTTTATGATATTATTTTAATGATTTGATTACACTAATAAGTCCGTGGGATGTTGTAGAGGTTGTATGCATATATGGTTTTGAGTCCCGGGGGCCTCGGGGGGGTTTTCGGATGGGTGTCGGGTCCATTTTCCTTATTTTTGAACAGCTGAAATTTGCCTTCCGGTTTCCTTCTATGTGATCGCATTGCTTTAATCCGCCCATTTTTCCTTCATCGCGATCACACTACATTGTCCGCGATCGCATAGCTCTACTAGTGATGCCCTCCGCGTTCGCTTCCTATCTTACGCGATCGCACAATAGGGAATGGGGTTGGGGGAAAATCTTCAATGCGATCGCATATGGGCACCTGCGTTCGCATATCACCTGGGCAGTAACCACATTTTATTCAATGCGATCGCATATATATCTTCGCGATCGCATAGTACTCTTTTGGCCAGCAGCATTTTTTCTTTTATGCGATCGCGTCCTGGTGTCCGATATCGCACTGCTTTAAATCACTGGGCTGAATATAAACTTCCAAAAATCGAGGTTTCACCATTTTAAACATATTTTGACTTCTAGAACTCGATTTTGGGCGATTCTTTGAGGGTTTTTCACACAAATCGAATGGGTAAGTGTTCTTCCACTATAATTAAATATATTTCATGAATTATTTCTTGTTTTTATTATTTAATTTGTGTTTTGGGTTTAGGGGATTGTGGGGTTTGAAAGAAAATTTCAAAAATAAAAAATCATGATTTGAAGGACTAAATGTTATCTGAATTGGATAAATTTAGTATGGGTGAACTCGTATCGGAATGGGTAATCGGAATTCGTAAAATTTATCGGGTTCCGAGGTGCGGGTCCGAGGGTCGACTTTTGGGTCAACTTTTATAAACTTGCAAAGATTGAAACTTTATTATTCGGAATCGTTCCTTATACGTTTTATATGTATTTTTGAAGTTGTTTTAGTTGATTTTGAGCCGTCCGGAGGCCTTCCCACCCGAGAAGTCTATTTTTGAGTACCGGGTTATCGTCTTTGAGGTAAGTATCTTGCCTAACCTTGTGTGGGGGAACTACCCCTTAGGATTGAGTCTTCTATGTTGATTGTAGTCTGCGTACGCGAGGCGACGAGTGCGTACTCAGACTTATTTGCAAATAGATTGCCCTTTAGGGATTTTAAGTCCTTATGTTCCCCGTATATGAATTGAAATTATTATATCTGCATTTCCTGATTTCTAGTTTCATTTCTGCCTGCTCAAATTAGAAGTACTTGCCTAGCATTCCTTGTTTCTTATATTATCTTAATTGACTTAAATGAATACTTTGGAATATCTATATGTTGGCCAAGCATGCCCGTGAGTCGTACATTGTGATTTAAATGATTTTCCTCTTAAGTACTACTTAGGTTTAATTGATGACTGCCCATGTTGATGGTATTCTTTGATACTGCCTATTCACTGAGCATCTGTTCAAACTGAGTTTATTTGGTGAAGCTAATTGTCTAAGTGAGATTGGTTATAGCTGATTCCCTTGCCGGGATGATTTGGTTTCTTGGTTGCGAAGTCGAATATATAGAATCGTTGCTATATTTGTCTTGTTTTCCCCTCGTTATGTTGTTTTCTCTTTGTGCTTGGCATTCCTTTTTGTGGCTACTTCTTATGAGTGAGTTTTTACCATTTTTGTGATTTAAGTATTTGTATTGATTTGCTCATCGCACTTTGCATTCGGTCTTGTTTGCTTTTGCGCCGGTTATGGCAATATATGTTGTTTCTGTCGCATTCTGGTTGTTTTTCCTCAGTGGCTACATTGCATATTTAAATTGGGACTACGGACAGAGATCCGGGAGCTTTCCCCCTGTACTGTACTGCATATTTAAATTGGGACTACGGACAGAGATCCGGGAGCTTTCCCCATGTACTGTACCGTATATTTAAATTGGGACTACGGACAGAGATCCGGGAGCTTTACCCCTGGACTACATCGCATATTTTAATTGGGACTACGGACAGAGATCCAGGAGTTTTCCCCCTGTACTGCATCGCATATTTAAATTGGGACTACGGACGAGATTCCGGGAGCTTTCCCCCTGTACTGCATTGCATGACAAATTCTGAGTTCCGGTGGTTTTATCATTGAGGGGAGCTTTCCCCCTGTACTGCATTGCATGACAAATTCTGAGTTCCGGTGGTTTTATCATTGAGGAGATTTGGATCGAAAGATATATATATATATATATATATATATATATATATA
>ML400115.1:1819-16701 GCA_005239525.1 Nicotiana knightiana | reverse complement strand
AAAAATGATATTTGAAAGAGCAGTATTTGGGAAAGTATATTTGAACACCACGTATTTTGATGATATTTGAAAGAGCAGTATTTGGGAAAGTATATTTGAACACCACGTATTTTGAAGAGACTATGTTTTAAAGATTTCTCTTTATAAAAATATATAAATATACATTCAGAGAAAGTATGTTTCAAAGAAGAAATTTCTCTATTCCAAAATCATTATATCTTTAAAGCTTTCAAAATAAACTCACGATTTAAAGGTTTTCACTCGAAAGTTTGACCAGTTTTATTAAGTTTATTGGCTAAGGTCTGACATGAATAAATTGATGCAGTGTTGAGTTGCTAGTGTTTTATTGGGTTGTGGTTCCCGACATTTGGCTTGCATTCTTTCCATTCTCTTTGCGTATTTCTATTATGATGTCCGTTGATCGTAATTATTGAATATTCCTCCGTATTATTCGATCGTACCGTTATTTATATCGAAAAATCTTTAGATAGATATTATGTTTCGGTCATTGGTACATTTATGTCTTTTTACTTATTAGACCAGTGGTGTCTTGACTAGTCCTCGTCACCACTTCACCGAGGTTAGTCTTGATATTTATAGGGCACCGCTGTGCTGTGCTTATACTACACTTCTGCATATTTTTGTGTGCAGATCCAGGTTATTGTTGTTAGTAGCTGCACAGATCATTGCTGAGGAGACTCAAGGTAACCTGCTGCTGCGTTCGCAGGCTTCAGAGTCACCTTCCTATTTTATTTTTATTCAACTGTACTTACTTATTCCTAGACAGTTGTATTTAGATTTGGCAGAATGATTCTGTAGAGCTTATGACTTGTATTTACCGGGTTTTAAGAAAATTGTAAACTCTGTCAAGATGTCTATATCGAGACTGTTATAATTTCTTTATTATTGTTGTCGTTCAGTGGAAATGTTAGGCTTACCTAGTCCCTAAGACTAGGTGCCATCACGATACCCAACGGAGGGAAATTTGGGTCGTGACAAAGTCCAAACTGATCGTGTAAAACTTGCTATTCCAGATGTTCTTGCATTGATAAATATAAGTGCCCTATATGTTCCTATACTTTCATCATGTTATCTTAACATTTGGGAATATGTTAAAGACATGGAATATGTGTTACAAGTGCTGAGACTTCAAGTCAAATTCGAATGAAGATTATTATGTCAAATTGTGTGAAAAGCCTCTATGTGCTCTAGAATCTAATTACTCCCGTGTGTAAATAAGTCTTGAATGAAATACGTTGTTTCTATTGATGTGATAATAATGTTGAATGTGTAAAAGGGGCAAACTTGAAAATGTAAAATACGGCCAAGAGCGAAGAACGATTTAATAAATGAGGCCCGTCGTGCCAATGTATCAAAGGATTGGAAGGAAATGTAAAGTGAGATGATTGATTGGAAGGATGATGTCTCAATTGAGATGGCCTAGCTGATCGGGCCGTGATCGGACACCATGCCGCACACATGGTGGTAAATGTGCTGGGATTGATGATTGAAAATGAGGATATGGTTGATGTCTCAATGTAGATGACCTAGTCGATCGGGTCGAGATTGGACTCCGTGTAAGAACAAAGTGGTATTTTGGATTGTGACACATGGCTAAAGATTACCAACTTAATGAGATGGAATTTGATTAAGAACGTATGTGACCCTTACTTGATGTTTTAGTATTGTTTGAAGCTCTTACTGATCTCCTGACTATTTTTCCCTTGTAATTATTGTTCATTCTATTGAAATGGTATTTAGTTGTACATACTAGTACTATTCGACAGTACTAACGTCCCTTTTACCGGAGGCTCTACATCTTTGAATGGATGTAGGTGGTTCCATAGCAGACAGCGCCGATCGCAGCTAGTGGTGCATCCTCTTCTCAGCAGTCTTGGTGAGCCCCATTTCATTTCAGGGTCGTACATCTTTTGTTCCCTATATATTGTATTTGAGGTATAGCCGGGGCTTTGTTGTCGGCACTTTTGATGTACTCTTTTATATCTATTTAGAGGCTCTATAGACACGATGTGGGTTGTATATGAGGATTTGGTAGGTCAACGGATTATGCGTATTTTGAACTCTTGTTCCACTAAATTGTAAAGTGTATGTATTTTGGGGAACTTAACTTTGGTGTAGCGAAAATAAAGTAAAATGAACTAGTAATGTTTACATATATGATCTTTCCACTGCTTAACTAATGGTAACGTGCCTTCTTTGATCGTGAACGAGTCGAGTAGGAAATGTCTAACAGGCTTTCTCGACGGGGTTCACTCAGTTGAGTGCTGGTCGCGCTCCCCGAGGTTGGGGCATGATAGAAAAATGGTAAAGTGTTCACTTTAAGACATGGCCGAAAGCAGCCATGGTTTGATTGTCATCATCAGTTCTTGCCAGTTGATCATGAGTTCAGAAGGATGAAGAACGCATTCAAAAAGAATACAGTTGAACACGATTTTCCACCTCCAATTTTGTCCGGTGATGAAATTTGGGAGAAGGTTCAGAACTTCACTAAAGTTACCGAGGCCCCACCTCTAGATTTCATAGATATGGTGTTACTCATAACTGGACAAAACAGGGCATATTTTGGGAGTTGCCATATTGAAATGATAATATTCTCTGACACAATCTTGATGTCATGCATATTGAGAAGAACTATTTTGACAATTTGTTCAACACAGTGATGGATGATAAGAATAAGAAAAAAGATAACCCCAAGGCTAGACTGGACTTACAAGAATATTGCAGGCGACCTGAATTATATTTGCAGTCTGCGAACAATGGTAAGGTGTTCAAGCCCAAGGCCAGCTATATATTCACTTTGGAACAAAGACGATAGATTTGTGAGTGAGTTACGAACCTAAAGATGCCCGAGGGCTATGCTTCAAACTTGGGAAAACGTGTTGATATGGTTGAAGGAAAGCTGACTCATATGAAAAGTTATGACTGCCATATCTTCATGGAAACCTTAATCCCTATTGTGTTTTGTGGTTTTCCTGAAAATATATGGAAACCCATCACATAGATAAGTTTGTTCGTCAAAGACTTATGTTCTACCACATTAAGGGAAGAAAACCTATTTCAAATGAATCGGAACATTCCTGTAATCAGTAATAAGTTGGAAAGGATTTTTCCATGTGGTTTCTTTGATGTGATGGAACACATTCCAATTCACCTTGTACACGGCGCGACTTGGAAAGACGGTTCAGTGCAGGTGGATGTATCCATTCGAGAGGTAATGATCAAACCTTTATTTATTCTTGTAATTTTCTTTAACATTATCGTCTAATATGACGACGTGCAGGACTATCAGCAAGTGTAAATGATTTGTTAAACAAAGGAATAGGATTGAAGGATCCATATGCAAAGCCTATCTTGCAAAGAAAACTGCCCATTTTTGTTCTTACTACTTCGACAGTCATATGCCATGTGCTAGAATAGGCTCAATCGGCAGAAGGTATTGATTGAGATTGATCCATTATATCCATCAATGTCCATATTCAATCAACCAGGTCGAGGTTCTAAAGATCGAACAAAAAAGGTCCTAAGTAGTATGGAGTACAAATCAACTTCAAATCATGTGTTGCTAAATTGACCGGAAGTTCAACCCTTTCGTAAGTAAGTGTTGACGTAAGATTAATTTAAATGGACTACTATTTAATTTGGTTGATGCAATTAATAAACAATTTTCAATGCGTCGCTCAGTGAAATCGTGAGTCAATTTGGCCATGATGTTGTATATTCTACATTTGAGGCATGGTTTAAAGAGTGTGTAAGTGCATCTTACATACTTTCTCACATGTGAATATACATACTTGGTCACTTGTGAATATACTTTCTCACTTGTGATTTATTTAACACTACATGTAGGTCAATAATCCAAACAACAGTGTTAACCAATTTTCGAAAGACATATCTTGGGGACATACACCTACGGTTACAAATATGTCTAAGTATTGTGTGAATGGTTACAAATTTCACACCGAGGAATGCTCCAAGTATAAAAAAAACAATAACAGTGGGGTGTGTGTCAAAGATGGTGAAGGCAACCAGGATGGGGAAAATGATTATTATGGTGTGATAAAAGATATTCTAGAATTGTCATCTTCTGGTTGGCCAAATAAGAAGATCATACTTTTCCGATGCAAGTGGTTTGACCCAACACCTAGAAGAGGTACAAATGTACACTCGTAGTACAACATAATTGAGGTTAATAAAAAGAGGGAGTATGATCGCTATGATCCTTTTATAATTGCAGAAAGAATTAGGCAAGTGTACTATGCTCCATACCCGTTGTGTAGGGATAAGGCTGATTGGTTGGTTGTAATCAAAACTAAGCATGTTGGTAGGGTGGGAGTTAAGAATGTGCTAGATGCTGCTTACCAAAACGATACCTCAAGTGTTAACCAAATGGTGAATGATCAGTTAGGAAATGACTTGGAGCATCCTCAACGAATATTAGAAGAAGTTGATATGGAGGAAATAACAATCATAGAAAATAAGGATGTAGAATCACCTAATGAAAACGAAAGAAGTGAAGAGGAAGAATTTTCAGACGAGGAAGGATACGTTGAAGACGACTAGCATGTTAGTTTTTTCAAGCTCTCTCAACTTATATAGATTTATATTCTCAATTATAACATTTTCTTTAATTTATGCAGATGACCGGTAAGGGTCGAGGTAGGTCTAGGAAGGATAAGAGGCCTATTGATCATGATGATGGTTCTACACCCTCGCTTCCTTCCACTCCACACTTGTATCCCTCCGCTGCTGATGGCCGGCAGCAATCTTCTAGGCATACAACTATTCCACCATATCCATCTACTCATCAGACTACCTACCATTCACCCTCCCAACAATATTCTTACCATTCTCCGCCACAGGGCTATACTCCGCTTCCTTCATATGATCATGCATGTAGTTACATGGGTCCACTGAGCCAGCAGTCACAGGGCCATGTGGTACGTCTGTCATCTGCTCCATTTTCTTTATCACAAGCTGGATCGCATCCATCTGGATTTCAACCAGTCGGATCGCAGCTATCTTCATCAGCGACCCCATCTGCCCATCCACGGAGTTCATCTCCTGGAATTTCTAGACTTCACCTTCGGGATAGTAGTGCTGAGCCAGATGGCTCCCCTTATGCGCACGCTTCAGATTCATCGGAGAATGATGATCCAGAGGAAGTGCGGTATGATCGTTATCATAGGATGATCATCATGCCTGAGGGAAATATGTAAGATTTATTTATTACTTCTTTATTTTTGCTGAATTATAATAGCTACTCTTGTTTATTTAATGTAATTGCTATGTTGCAGGTTCATACCTAATCATCGCACTACAAAGATAATCACTGAAGCTCTTGGCCGGTTGTATAATGCACCATATGCGACTTGGAGTGACTTTCCACCGGAGCTCGTGCAACAAATTTTCAACCAATTTAAGGTTTTAATACAATTCTTATATATTTAAGCATTATATTAACAATATTTCATCTAACGTTACATACTTTATTTGCAGACTAAGTGTGCCTGGGAGGACCGGCATAACAGTGAAATTCTTACAAATTTTGTGTTCAAATGTCGTAAGAGACTATCTGATTCCTTCTTCTCTGCTCGAAAGAAGAGCAAGAATCCTTCATGGATTCTACCAGATATATGGGAGGATCTGCTGAGGCAGTGGACCACCGAGAAATTCGAGAAGAGGAGTGAAAAGGGAAAGAAGGCCCGAGCATTTGAGAAGGGGGGCTCCTTGCACTGTGTGGGTGCAAGGAGCATGGGGACTGCGAGGAGACTACCGGTAATTCCTTAAAATATTTACATCTATTTTTATCAAACTATATTTATATATTTTAATTTAGTTAACACGTGTTATTATATTTGTACGAAAAAAAATATGGGAGGAAGATGACTCATGATGAGTTCTTCATAGAGACTCACATCCGAAAGAAGACTACACCGACAGATCCATCTAGATGGGTCGAGGACCGGGCGGAGATTGCATATGTAAGTTTTATAACTACTATAAATGTTTGCAATATTATATAGTTAATAATTTTCTATCTTGTAAATAAAGGGTCTCTACAAGATTAATGTGGAGAAGTACACTCAGAGCTTGCCACCGAATGAACAAGGCGAGCGACCACCCCTTTCAGACGAAGAAGCGCAGAGGTTATGGTTGGATGTTGTCAGTGGTCCTAATAAGGGGATAGCATATGACCTTCGGAGAGATCATTTCGGCGCTACATGGCTAGATTGCAGGTATAGGGACTTATGTCCAAGGCGAGGCAATTGATAAGTCGACTATCTTGTCTATGGAAAAGAAGATCAAAAAGCTGACAACAGAGCTTGAAGAGACAAAGGCTAGAGAACAAAAGAGAGATGAACAATTTGGTACCCTTCAAGTTCAGCTACAAAAAAGGGACGAACAATTTAATCTCCTTCAAGGTCAGCTGGCCAATCTTCTTGCTAGTGGTGTGTTCCCCATTCCCCGGCCTCATGAGCCTTCCCCATATGCTAATCCTTCTCGTCGTGATCCTTCGAACCATGCCGACGATGAAGGTTCTAGTAGTGAAGATGAAAATGATGCAATATAAAGCACTCACTAAATGGTGTGTATTGCTAAACAAAGTCTTGAACTTGTGAATATTTAGTTGGGAATAGTTTTGAATGATAATTGTATTGTTGATATTATTTTGTTATTGAATATTTGTATGGTTGTTGTTGTGGTTGGCATTGTTGTTGTTGCGTTTTCAAATTATGGTTGAATGGCAGCAATGTAATGCTGCCATTATAGGATAAATATTGGTTGTAATTGGCAGGTGGTGTAGCTTAAAAGTAGGCATATTATGCAGAGTTTTACCCAGAAAACCGACCGAAGTCAGTCGGAAATCTCAATTTTTTTCCCAGAAATTCAAAATTTCTGACCGATTTCGGTCGAAAATTTCAAATGAGATCTCCAGATTCTTGAAATTTCCGACCGAACTCGGTTGGAAATTTTGAATTTAAATTTATTTATTTTTAGTATACCTTTACAATTTACAAATCGGCCGATTTATTATATATTTAAAATTATGTTCCTAATATCTCTCGTATTTCTGGATTCTTGGTCCATAGATCATGCTAGAAATTTAATAATGAGACAAATATCGAAGCAAGACAAGCTGTGAAGATAAGTGAAAATACGGAGAAGAAAGGGGGCGAGGACAGAGGTGAATTAATGTGCTTGTGACGAGGAAAAAAATGAAAGACTATGAGGTATTGGCAATCAAAATTACAGAGGTGATGAATAGATTTTTATGCTGGGGCTGGTTATTGTCATACGTTTGTGTTAGTTGAATATTTTGTTAATTGATTTATACAGTTGGATTTAATTGGCCATTTATGAGGAATTCTTGAAAGGTTTCTTGCTTCTTTTCTCCCTAAATAATTGACTTCAATTACTTAATTTATGGGATTTTTTGTAGGCACAATAAATAATTCATCTTTGTATAGCGGGAACCAATCGTATTTTCTTTGATCTCTTATCAGTGTATTAAATTCGAGTGTTGGAAACTATTTTGTAGTGACATTAAGTTTTAAAATATTGGTTCAACTCAGATTTTGTCATCTAAATATGTACATGAATATATAAAGCCTTAATTTTATGCAAAATACAACTTTATGTACGACTAGGTGTATCTTCTTTGCTACTGTTCTAAATTCATTTCCTTATTTTGGTTAAAGATTTCGTTTTCAATGATTTTATGAGTTAGATTTTGACTTTTTTCTGAAACATTTATATTTGTTGAAAGAACAACCTTCATTAGAAGTCATTAAAAAAGTTGTGGAGATACCATGCATAGATTCAAAACATTTCAGCATATATAAGCAGAGGTCTCCTACTAACGAGGTTTGCATATTTTAGTGTCATTGTAGAAATATATAACTGAGATACAGTTGGCCGTAGCATACGAGTAAATTCTTAATCATAAGAACAAGCTAAATTTTTTGTGTTCAATCAAATATTTTTACAATATCTATGCCTAAGTTTTAACTATTTTTATATATACAATACATATATATACATATCATAAGAACTTCCACGTGCAGAAGATGAGAGTAGCAGAAATGAGGATGTTAAGATGGATGTGTGAGTGTATCAGGCGAGATAGAATTGAGAATGAAGTTATTCGGGACAGAGTGGGAGTAGCCTCCGTGACGGACAAGATACGGGAGTTGCGGCTGAGATGGTTCGGACATTTTAGGAAAAGAAGCATTGATGCCCCTGTCAGGAGGTGTGAGAGGTTGGCCATGGAGAGTTTGAGAAGGGGTCGAGGTAGGTCTAAGAAGTACTGAAGTACTGGGGAGAAGTGATTAGGCAGAACATGACGCTGTTTCAGCTCACTGAGGACATGACGCTTTATAGGAGGGTGTGGAGGTCGATGATTAAGGTACAGGGTTAGTAGGTAGTTTATAGTGCTCACCGATAGGCTTAGTAGCATGCATTTCCCTTCTTATTCTTTGATTTTTTATTATGGTACGGGGTTTTGTTCGCCCCAGGTATTGTATTCCGTGTTGCTATTATTGGATATTGATTATCTTTTTTCCTTCCATCTTTCTTTCTTCCCTGCTTCCCTCTTCTTCTTCTTGCCCTTCCTGAGCGGAGGGTCTATTGAAAATAACTTCTCTACCTGCATTAGGTAGAGATAAGGTCTGTGTCCAGATTACCCTCCCAGACCCCACATACTGAGATCAAACTGAGTTTGTTGTTTTCATTGTATATATACAATACATAATAAATTGCATACCCGTCACTTGGGAATTGGGATTGGGAACAAAATTTTAATCCCACCAAGAAAAAGGCTTCCCGAATCCCAATTTTATAATTTTCCCATTTCTCAATTATTATTCACGGATCTAACCCTGACCCGAAAACCTTATACTATAAATAGGTGCCCCTATCATTTACTGTAGCATTCTCTTTCTCTCGGCTCTATTCGCTTCGGCTCAGTGTTAGGGTTTGTTAATCCATTCAGCAATTCACAATTCTTCTTTCCTCAAAGATGAAGATGATTGTATTGAAGAGTTCCGACGGCGAAACCTTCGAGGTAGAAGAGTCAGTAGCCCTAGAGTCACAGACAATCAAGCATATGATCGAAGACGACTGCGCCGACACCAGCATCCCTTTACCTAACGTAACGAGCAAGATCTTAGCTAAGGTGATTGAGTACTGCAAGCGCCACGTGGACGACGCCTCTAAGACGGAAGATAAGGCCGTCGACGAGGATCCCAAGGCTTTCGATGCTGACTTTGTCAAAGTTGACCAGAGTACCCTCTTCGAACTCATCCTGGTCTGTATCTCTTTATTTTTTATACTGCTGTTTATACTAATTTTTGAATTTCGTGAAGATTATTATGTGTATCTTACTTAATTCATCTAGGGTTCTGAGTAAGACCGTTAAATCGTTGAATAGGTACTTATAAGTCATTTTAAATATGTATGGAGAGAGATTTTGAGTTCTACGCACTGATGGTCACTTATTAGGTAATTACATGTAAGTCTCTTGGTGAACATTAATTAGTAATCTGATAAAATTGGTAACTAGCAGCTAAAATGCTCTCAATAGGTTAAAATTCTGTGATAAAATTGGTGACTAGCATCTAAACTGCTATCAATATGTTAAATTCACCGAGTGTGTGAAAAATCTTTAACACTGTTAGTATATATAACTTAAGTCCATGAAAATTTTGTAGCGGAAGAGAAACGATGTGTTTCCTCTAGTAATATAAGTTCCATATAAATGAGAACTGATGGGAGTGTTATTTGGCTTTGATTGTTTCCTGCTTTTTTGTATGGGCCCGTGTATTGATAGTTGTGTAAAATATAATATAGTTTTATGTCATCAGCTTTGTAATTTTTTGGTATTTCTGTTTATGTGTGGATTTATGGAAGTTTGTTAATGCACCTTCAGTGTTTGCATAAATAATGGCATGAGATGATTTAAATGGAGTAATGTGGTCAGTGAAGATTCATATAGCCGATCTCAAGCTGTTTGGGATAGCGGCATATTTGCTGTTGTTGCTGTTGTTGATGCACCTTCTACTTTTTTCTTCCATTGTCCGTGTTCTTGGCATTTATTTTCTGCCTCAATTTTCATAGGATGAGCTCTCTAGTCTGCACCTGTATAAGCTTCATTGGTAATATATATTGTATAAATATAATCAATCAACTATGCTTCAATCCCAAACTAAGCAAGGTCGTCTATATAATTTTGCCTTATTCAGGTCCATGGCATTTCAATACATAGTCACTCTGTTGCGGTATGCAACTAACTGCAGTTGGTTTTAAGGTGTTATTTGATGTGTTTGAAGTAATAAAATAAATTTTGACCGCTTCTTTTTATAGTCTCTTATTTCTGGTAGTTTTCTTCTCCTTTTTTTCATGTTTGCTTTAGTTAAAAGTGTGTTATTATAGTGAATAATTTCCATGGCTCATTCTAAAACAATGGGTAAGAAGATATGTTTGTAAGTCTAAAGTTAGAATGAAGCATATACTTTACCTGTAGAACTTGTAGTCATACTTAGTTTGTTACCTTTCAGGAAACAAGTGTTAGTTTGGACATTCCTGTAGCACAGTTTGTTTACATGTTCGATAGCCCTCTCTGTTCCACTCCCTGAGTTCTTGCTTGCCTTTTGAATCTTGTTGACCGTTGAGTGGCTGATAATTTCTTTTATGTTTTTCCTTTTATATTGGGTTTACATTTCCTTTTAATTATTGCTATTATATTTGCTAGTTGATGAGTTACAAGGAGTGTCCCATCAAATATCTAGCTCTCTCAACTTTCCTGTATACAGATTTGGGTATTACCTTTTTTATTGAGTGCTTTTAGAGGTTAAGTTTACATTGCAGTTGCAGTAAATTGTCTGTTCTTATCTTTTTACAGGCTGCCAACTATTTGAACATAAAGAGCTTGCTTGATCTGACATGCCAGACAGTTGCAGACATGATCAAAGGGAAGACCCCGGAGGAGATCCGTAAGACATTCAACATTAAGAATGACTTCACTCCTGAGGAAGAGGAAGAAGTCAGGAGGGAGAATGCCTGGGCCTTCGAGTAAATTTGAGTCTGTTAAGCGTCAATATTCTGCTGATAGATTTGCAATATCTTAGTAGATGTTATAAACAATCGTTTATATTAGTAAATATGTGACTGTTGTTTCTCGGATCTTTGACTTTGTCAGTTGAAGGGAGACAGTTGAACTTCTTTTGCCTTTTATGCCATGGTTTCTTGTGTCCTAAATCGAAATTGGAGATAAAATCATGTTGGTAACTGATCTCCATTGTCCTTGATCTATTATTGCAAATTCATATTGTTTCCTGTGTTTATATTGGTGGTTGTTCCTTTTAGTGGTGCATTTGGCTAGTTTGACTGTTATTTAGAAATTGGTGGTCAATTTTTGGCTTGTGCAATGGTTTAGTGCTATTTTCTGTCAGAGGGATGTAGACAAGAGAGTGTAAGTCGCCTATTGTGACCAGTCTTACATGGGCATGGTGTTTGAAGGCACAAAATGGTCTTGTGGCTTCTAGGTTTTGACCTTGAAGCCTAATGTGTCAGACAAGACTCATTTGTGAGTTTGAGTGCGACTAAGTGATGGAGAAGTCCATTTTGGTGGCGATATGGTGATGGTTTTTGGCAAACATGTCCTTAAGGAGAACAGACGAGGCTTGTCATGGATAGGAGTCGTATACAATAAGTTTGAGCCTTATGTCTTATTTGCGAGAATTTCTTTTCTCCGGCCTTGTCTCCTTATTAAGTGGCTGCACATTTTTACTTGGGTGTAGCGGGGGATTATTTGTTAGACTGTCTTCTCCGTTCCTATTATGTGACGATTTCCATGATCATTATGGATTCTGCTAGCAACATTACCCGGCTGTGGCAGGAGATTGGCTAGGTCTTATATTTCTGTAGCCTTATTCAGTGGCTATCTTCATGCCATTATGTCTCCATTTTCCTTCTACTTCAGCTTGTGAAAGTTGATGGTTGGAGTGGTGTCGATATGTGGCCGTAATTGTTTAAGAATCAAGTAGCTTGATGACCACTGCTACTTAATGTATATCTGATGCATTCTTTCTTAAAAAGTTCAAAGCAACTCTCTTAAGCAGGTCATAGATATGATGAACCTATTCAAGTTCCCATGTTTTGTTTATCCTATTTCATCAGATCTGAAATGTATATGCTTTTTGATGAACATTCAAGTTCCTGTGTGTTGTTTATCTTATTTCATCAGATCTGAGATATGATATGCTTCTAAAGAATGAAACTGATATAGACAGTTCTAAGTAGCTTTTTCTTTTCCAATTTGGCCATCATCTGCTATAACTTGTGAGTTACAACTCTATTGTACATCAGTTGAGGCATCACTTTTTGCAGTGTTAATGTTTTTTTTTTTTGCTTTGTCTTTGAATCGAGGGTCTCTCGGAAACAGCTTCTCTATCCCTCCGGGGTAGCGGTAAGGTTTCCATACACTCTACTCTCCTTAGATCTCACTTGTGGGATTCTACTGGGTTGTTGTTGTTGTCGTTCTAAGGGAAATGCAAACATTCTACAAAGTAAAAGAGATTGAATAGGAAAAAGAAAATACTCTACCCCTCCTATTTTATATGACACTTCCCTTTTTAGCTTGTCCAAAAAAAGGATTAGTAACATTTTTCTAAATTACTTAATATTAGCATCTATATTTCATCCTTAATGATATGATCTGTTGGATATCAACTTGGTGGAAAAGTTAACATTTGAAAAAAAAATATTTGGATATTTTGCATATATTTGACTTACCTGTCCATACATAATAGTATTATTAATGTGTCACAAAAGAAAGAAAGAAAAATGGAAAGGAAGAAAAAAAAATAACGCAAACCATGATAACCTTTCGAAAAGAAATCCGTCCTTGTCCAGTGTAATGTACAAGAGTCAATTTGTTGGACTAGGAATTGTCTTTCAAAAGCTATCAAATCAAATAAAATAAGTACAAATTATAATAGCATCTTTCTTTTTTCTTTTTGTGGAAACTTTTGTTTTAACAAACTAATAGCAGTAGAAGGAAGAACAAACCCAGCTCATTAAGGGGCTGTTTGATTTGTTATGCTGAGATTAGTTATTCTGATATTGTTATTTATTCACTGTTTGATATATTGTATAAAAAATGACAATTACATAATTTCTAAGAAGTCATACGTTATCCCGATACTAATTATTCCACTCTCTACAAGATATAACTTATACCAAGTTTGCTAACTAAATAAAATATTAAGGCGGTATTAAATTTTTATACCTTCTTATACCTCATACCAAACGTCCCCTGATTGGATTAGAATTCGTAAGAAAATTACACTACTACCACATTATCTTTACTAATGACTGTCTGATGAATGTTTTGCTTAGAAACAAAGGTTAATCAATTTGTTTAGTTAGAGTCGAGTAGTAGATGGAAGTATAAAGTAATGGAAAGTTATTAAGGAGATATTATAACCAATTACTCTCTCATTTTATGTGACGTGTTGTCTAAACACAATATTTAAGAAGGTAAGAGACTTTTTAAATGTATTATCTACTGTGAGTAGTAGATATTTATTTCATTATTGTTAGAATGAAAAATTTAAAATTAAATCATTTTTATGAAGATAAATAATTGTTACTTTAGGACTTCAAGACTAAATTTATTGATTATTTTCAACTATACCCTTATTATTAAAGGCGATGTAGCTCTTTTTTCCGTCATAAGGTAGGAGTAAGGTTTGCGTACACTTTACCTTCGCAAACCCTACTTGTGAGATTTCACTGGATTTGTTGTTATTATTGTAGCAACTCTTTTTAATACTGCTCAATTTTAAAAGTATTTAATAAATATTCCTTCCGTTCACTTTTACTTGACAAGTATACAAGAAAAATAGATTTTTATTTTTACTTGTTACTTTATGCATATAAAAAAGAGATAAAAATTTTTTCTGTTATACCCAGAGTATTTATTACGGGAGTACTTCGTATTTTTTTATTTTTTTTAAGTGGAGGTGAAAGTGGGAGTATGAATTATTGGATGAAATAGAGGGAGAGAAGTGGGTGAAAATGGGAATAAAATGAAAAGTGATTGGTCAAAATTAGGACAGAGAATATAAAGATCATATTGAGCAATGACAAGTCCCCACCCTGAAGTTGGTCTTTGTCTCAAACGCATCAAACAAAGCATAAACCATATCTGCCCTCTCTCTCTCTTCATTTTTCTTCACTCTTCAACCAAACTCCAATTCATTGATCAAAAATCCATTATCCTTGATTTAAATTTTTATACTATAGTATTATTTATACATACACGTCACAGCCTTAAAATCCTGAACCGTAGCTTTGCGTCTCTAACACTAACAAAAGAGGTGCAGGTTGATATATACTTGGGGAAGTGGAGGGAGTTGGCAGCTCAAAAATGGCAGAAAATCAGCCATTATTACTAAGCGACGATAATGAAGTGGTGCGTGAAAGTGAAGGAACTGAAAGGAAAAGTACAGCTTCTGCTCGTGTTGTTTCTCTCGATGTTTTTAGAGGCCTTTGCGTTTTTGTAAGGAATTCTCTTTTTCTTTTTTTAACGTTTCTGGAGCAGAGTTTGTTTAATTATGAGAGAACGTAGTTAGATTAGGCCTACAATAACCTTCAATTTTTATTTTTATTTTTACTTTACGAAGAAAGATAATCAATAAGCACTTGAACCAAATTCAAATTTGTCTTATAGCAGGAATGCTATGATATTGTAATTTATGCACTATAAATTTGTGATAAAGCTGTCAACTCGAAATTCATCTTCCTTTCTCTTTTTTTTTTCTTACTTTTTTTCAGAAAAAAAAAAAAAAAAAAACCTT
>ML400111.1:0-103381 GCA_005239525.1 Nicotiana knightiana | reverse complement strand
TTATTATTATTATTATTATTATTATTATTATTATTATTATTATTATTATAATTATTATTATTAGTATTAGTATTATTATTATTATTATTATTATTATTATTATCATCATACTGCATACAGGTTATTGTGAGTGACCCACCTTAGCCTCGTCACTACTTCGTCGAGGTTAGGCTCGGCACTTACAGAGTACATGGGGTCAATTGTATTCATACTACACTCTACACTTCATGCGCAAATTTTGGAGTAGGTTCTAGCAGCGGTGAGTAGATTGCTCGGATTGATTGTCAGTTCGGAAACTTGAGGTACAACTGCACGATATTCACAGCCTTGAAGTCCCCTTCTACCTTATTCTAGCTGTTTATTTCATTTCAGACAGTTATACTTTCATTCAGACAATTATTTGTATTATTCTAGTCGATCGTGCACTTGTAACACCAGTTCTGGGATTGTATCTAGATATACTTGTTGTTATGGTTTTCTCACTCTATTTCAGTTTACTTAGTTTTTTGTTTATTATTTAATTTGGATTGTTTAAAATGACTAAAATCTATTCTAACGTCGGATTGCCTAACAAGTGAAATATTATGCCCCATTTCGGGTCGTGACAGTATTGTATTTAGAGATTCTAGTGTATTATGATAGAGCTTATGACTCCGTATTACCGATTTTGGGAAGTGTATAATTATTATTCGCTTATAGCTATATATATCATTTACTGGTTATGCTAATGACTTGAATCTGTTAATAACTCAGCATGTGTTAGGATTACCTAGTCTTAGGGACTAGGTACCATCACGATCCTTAAGGTGAAATTTTGGATCCTGATAGTATATTTCGGGATTATGGGATTAAGTCCATCCTATTGAGTTTTCCAATTGATTTAACTTGTTCTGTATGATTTATTGATTAACAGGGTTTATTTTGCTCACGAGGTTCGTTCGACGCCTCGCTCGCTTATTCAAGACAACCGTATAGTATATATCTATGGCATCAGAATTAACTGGAATGCATGTGTAATTGCTACAATAATAATCAAGTATTAGCATATGTCTATTCTAACTGTGAATATATTCTCTGATGCTCGGATTCAAGAACTTACTCTATTCAATCCTATAGCAATCTATAGTTCCCACTTTCAAGTTTAATGATAAATTCATAGATGATATCCTATTGTTAGCTACGCAATAAAATATTTAAGTACATGATTAAATGAACAAATTAATATAATTTAGTCAAGTAATATCAACAACTATTAAACAACAATATATTACTTATCAAGGAGCTATAAGCTAAACTGCTTATTCCCAAATATCTAAAAGATCTAAAGATTAAATTTTCTTATTTGCATTATTTGTAAAATCAAATAAAGAATACTCATAGAAGTATTTACTTTTCAGAAACTTGTAATTTATTTTTACTTTATTTATTGATCTAGCTAAATGGAGATAACGTTAGTTATTTTCAGGAAATTGTATTTTTTTTAATTTTAATTTATAAGTCAAACACATTATTTGATACGATAAAAGGTCAAAATTTCCCTTCTACTATGTAAAAAGGATTATTTATACCCCATTTATACTATTGGTCTATAATTACCCTCGACATTATAAAAGTTGTGCAAAAATACCTCTCAGCCGTTAGGACCCTCCACCATGGCCACCACCATCTCACGTGGACTGGCATTTCTCTGAGGCGGATGCTACGTGGCATCCCACCTCACCATCCCAACCACATTTTACCCCCACCCCTCATTTCTTGTTCTTCCACGACCATTCCCTCCTTCATCCAATCACCACCCAAAAAATAAATACATAGATGTGAAAGTAAGATCTGATCTGCTAATTACTAATTTCAGCTAATTTTTAGAGGTATTTAATTTTCCATACTCAATTTTACTAATTCGTTCTAGAAATTCTTTTTGGGTTCTTGGTCAATTTAGTATATCAAATAAATTAAATCACAAGCTCATTCTCATTGTTGACCTATGGTAAAGTTCTACAAGACTCAAAGTCAGATTATGATTATGTTACTAATTAACTTGGACACGAGTTATATTTATGATAGTTCATCTCTATCACAATAAATTTTGAAAACATTTGTTAAGTTGAAGATAGTAGGGCCTCCAGAAATTTCTAATATTCTCCAGTTTTTGGACATGGTGTACCTCGTTTTGCTTTTTTGATATTTCTCCTAGCAAAAGTCCCTCTCTTCTACTTTCTCCCTTTTTTAAAAAAAAAAATTCATGTTGCTCTGCCTATTTTTTATTTATTTCTAATAACGTACATGTGATTGTTGGTATATACTATTATGGAAGAAAAATTAAGCGCGATGTCATTAGTTTTTCAGGAATTAACCATGTTTATTCTTGATGGCATCAGGAGAACATATTCACTTCTTTTTTGGGCTTAAGGAGAACATATTAGGTAAGTCTTAAGAATATCTTGAAAATAATATCTTCTGCCGAATTTCAAAAGAAATATTTAATGGAACATGAGTTGATAGATATTAGGATAGCGTCGATCAGTTTGGTTTTGTTTTACAGAAGTTCTGTTCGGTTTATTCGATTTGCAGTTTATGATATTAATAATCAAAATCGAACTGTAATAATTTTCGTTCAATTCAATTTATTCATGTTCGGTTCAGTTTTAATCGGTTCGGTTAATGGCAAAAATTGTAACCAAACAATGATAGGTTAATTGATAATACGCCGTGATGGATTATATTATCTGCGTTAATATGTAATACTTCTGGTATTGAAGATTGTGCATGTTGCGTCTTTCCTTTAAAGCTTAGTTTTACCACAAAAGGATGTGGTGCAGTGGATGAGACTGCTCTTCCTTTAACCAGAGGTCTAGGGTTCGAGCCCTGGGTATGGAAAAATCTTTGATAGGGAGCGCTTCCCCCTGAATGGGCCCTACGCGGCGCGAATCCGGATATAATCGGGCTCCAATGTGGATACTGGACACCGGGTGAAAAACAAAAAAAAAAAAAAACTTAGTTTTGATATAATATTGTTATACATTTGGATGAGATTTTGTCATCAATGCATTATTAGTTAAATTACTCCCGAAGCTCTTGCCTTTTTCGCTTTATTTCAACTAACAACACTTACTATGGTAGTTAAAATTATCTAATTTACTTGGAGTCTTGGACTGCAAACCACTAAAAGTTACTGACTATCAGTAAACTTCGGTTTTTTCTATTTAACCGATAACCAAACCCTTAAAATCGATAACCGAATCAAACATCAAACTTTTTAAATATATAAACCACAAATCGGTCGAATAAACCGAAAAATAAAGATTGAATAAATCAAAATTTTCGATTCGGATGATTTTCTCGATTCGGTCGGTATTATGCCCACCCCTAAATTAGAAGGAGTGGACTGTGTTCAAGGTGTTTGTCAATGGAGGTGGTGAATGAAAAATAAAGAATAAAGTGAAAGAATGGGGCTGGGGTAAGATGGCATACCATATGACACCCATTTAGCGAAGGAATTTTTATATTCCTATACCATATAGGAAACTATATTACCCTCAATGTTTAAGGTTTGATATAATTAAATTTAATATACCTAATTAACAATTATATACCATTTGTGTATTAACTCTACATTAAATGGTTCGTATATCCCTCCTAAATCAATGGTACCGTATATTCCACAGAATCTCCCCCCCCCCATGTTTCTCTCTCCCAAACCCACGCCCTCACCCACGTATCACCCCCCCTCCCACGTTTCTTTCCCATTATTTCCTCTGCTGACCCCTATCATTAACATCCTAATTCTAGTTTTTTCTTATACAACCAGTCAAAATTGAAGTCAATTCTTCAAACTTAATACGCACATTTACCTTCAGCTTTAAATTTTCTAAATGAAGAAGAACAAACCTTCAAAGAACAACCCTAAAAAGCAAGAGAAGCAGATATTCCATCGTTTGATTTGGGTGTATTATCACCACATTCACAGGAAAAGAATGGAAAAGTTGCTCATGCAAGTGAAGATAAGAGGCATAGTCTTTCTCCGGTCCCAATTCCCATTTCAATTGTANCCCCCCCCCCCTCACGTTTCTCTCTCCCAAACCCACATATCACCTCCCTCCCACGTTTCTTTCCCATTATTTCCTTTGTTTAAACCAGAGAAACGTTTATTTCCCATTATTTCCTCTGCTGACCCCCACCACTAACGTCCTAATTCTAGTTTTTTCTTATGTAACCAGTCAAAATTGAAGTTAATTCTTCAAACTTAATACGCACATTTACCTTCAACTTCAAATTTTCTAAATGAAGAAGAACAAACCTTCAAAGAACAACCCTAAAAAGCAAGAGAAACAAATATTCCATCGTTTGATTTGGGTGTATTATCACCACATTCACAGAAAAAGAATGGAAAAGCTGCTTATGCAAGTAAAGATAAGAGGCATAGTCTTTCTTCGCATCCCAATTCCCATTTCAATTGTAGCATAATAGAGATTTTCGACATAATTGCGTTTTTTGCAGAAGATTTATAGAAGTTTTAGTCGTTTTTGATTTGTGAAAACAGAAAACAAAGTATCTACAATTAGAATACAAATAATCTACAATTTATCTACAAAATATCTACAAAATGGGTACATTGAATTTTAATATCCCAATTCCCATTTCAATTGTAGCATAATTGTGATTTTCGACATAATTGCATTTTTTGCAGAAGATGTGTAGAAGTTTTAGTCGTTTTTTATTTGTAAAAATATGAAATAAAACATCTACAATCAGAATACAATTAATCTATAATTTATCTACAAAATATCTACAAACTGGGTACATTGAATTTTAATATCCCAATTCCCATTCACTTGTAGCATAATTGGGATTTTCGACATAATTGCATTTTTTGCAGAAGATTTGTAGAAGTTTTAATCGTTTTTTATTTGTGAAAACAGAAAACAAAGCATGTACAATCAGAATACAAATAATCTACAATTTATTACAAAATATCTACAAACTGGGTACATTGAATTTTAATATCCCAATTTTCATTCAATTGTAGCATAATTGGAATTATCGACATAATTGTATCTTTTGCAGAAGATTTGTAGAATTTTTAGTCGTTTTTTATTTTTGAAATGATAAAAAATGTCGAAACAGAGTATATCGCAAAAAACAGAGTCGTACAATTTGAATAGAAAGAGACAAAATTAATACAACGTGATTTGCGTAAATATCTGAAGAATCTTTAATTCTCCAATATTAGCGCGCCTAAATAAGGAATTCTACTGCTATAATGATTCTTTATTTAATGAAATATCTAGAAGAATATTTACTTCCCTAAATTTAGCACGCCTAAATAGGAAGACTACAACTACTAAGATTCCGTATTTAATGAATTGTATTTTTTTTTGTAGAATAACTATTAACAGGGCGAGTAATTTTCAAACCATGAACATATTTGATAATATAGTTTCCTATATGGTATAGGAACAAAAATTTCCCTTTAGCGAATTGTCATGCCACTTAAGATATATTGCTATGATGGAGGGTCCTAATAGAGGATGGATATTTTTGCAGCACTTTTGTAACGTCCGTGTAATGGTGAAACAATAATATAATAAATGGTATAACGATCTTTTTTGAAGAGTAAAGAGATATTTTGACCTTTTTCCGTATTTGATAATAACAATGTGATAGTTTAAATTTATGTATTCATATTAATATAATTACACATGCAAAGTACGTACCCGAAAATCTTTTATATTTCTTTGTAGATTAAAGATTCTCACTGAAGCTCTGGCGAGGCATTATCATTTTTTCAGTTAGAAGCGGCAAAGTCAAACTGGAGAATACATGTTTTGGCTGCAGTCACAAAACATACGTCACAGATTCCTTTAAAGCTTGTTCTTTCTTTTGGAACTTCGCCACATTATTATGGAGTTTTAAGTTAGAAAAATGAATTTTCTAGACAATAACTAGACTTCAATATATGATGATGAAGTTCTAAATTAGAAATGACACCAGGTAGTCACTTTAAAGGGTTGTTATTAAGAAATTAGCCAATACGTTTTAAATTTCAATTTTTAGTTCAATGTCTCGGGACATAAATGTCTTGAATTGTCCTGAAATTAAAATTTTTCGTTCAAAATGTAAGACAAAATACGTAATGGCTGATCCCTACATAACAGCCCTAAAAATTGCTATTACACTTCGCCCAGTTCTAAGTTACAAAAACTAAACTCCAGAATAATATCGGTCAGAAAAAGCAAAAAAGAGGGAGAAGCGGTCTCTTTTTTTTTTCCCTAGTTGAGTATGTTTTTTTAAAAAAATTAAAAAATTAGTTACATTTTAATTGATTTTGAAATTATGACTTATTTTCGACGAGTAGTGAAAAAAGTGGATGTTTGTGAAATTTTCACTATTTAGCAAAACCAACAACTAAATGAGATTTTTCGTTCCTATACACTATATGAAACTTTATTACCAAAAATGTCCACATTTAGTTATTACTCGACCTACACACGTTTTGTCTACAAAATATATACATTTATTTAAACTAGAATCCTTTCTGCAGTAGCACTCCTTTTTTAGACGCGGGATTTTGGGATCGCGCAGGGTTCTTCAGAGATTTTACTAACGCAATCATCGCAATTTAATTTAGCCTGCTATTACGCCGATTTTCTCTAATTATCATCGCACCATAATCAAGTTCGTTTCTCTGGTTTTCTCTGTCTCCTCTGATTTCAAATTATAAGCGAAGGTTTTGAAAAATAATTGCAAACAAATATCTACAATTGTATTGAATTTTGCGACATAATGTCAAAATTAACTATTATGCTTTAGCTAAATGGTCACTAGGATAGCATTGGGAGATATAAAGATTTTATTGTTGATGGAGTTTCAGTGAGCGAGGATTCAAATTATAGTCAATTGACTTCTGCAATTGCAGAGCATCTAGTGATCGATAACTCTAAAAAAATCATCGAAATCAAACACATTGTCAACGAACGTTGTCCTCCAATGGTAAGAACGATATGGGAGTTCGAGTATACATGAAGACGAAAAAGGAAAACAAAAGCTTAGGAATGTATTCACTGTGTATAATAATGCGTGATTTCGATTTGGAATGTAGTATCTCTAATTCGAGCACAATTACAGGTTTGCTCGGTATTTTAGTGGTGATGTTTTGTCAGTTTCACTTGTTCTACAATTTTTCTACAACATATTTACAATGATACTACCTAACAAATGTAGTTCAATTGTTATGACTATTGAAGTATTCAATTTCACGTGTTCTATAATTTTACTTCAAACTATCTACAATGTAGGTTTGTATTGTAGATACTTTTAATTGAGTGCAGGTTCATCTGGAATAGCGAAGTTGATTGATAGGCCAACATCTCCGGCGATTGTGGAATATGAAAGTATCATCATAACAGAACATACGCCAAATATTATTGAAGTAGGCCAAGTCTACAAAAATAAGGAAACAATTGTCAATGCAATGAAGCACTATTTTGTCATGAATAAGTACCAATTTAGGGTGAAAAGGTCTAGCGCAAGAAGGTAGGAACAATTCAGTTGTTGAATTCATATTTTGGTTTAATTTGTAGTTTTTTTGTATTTTCTTCTATAGTTTATACTTTCTTTTTATATAAATTGCATATAATTTGTAGTTTTTTTGTATATAAATTATTTAATATAAGATTTTGTGCTTAAACAACCTATTATTTTGTAGCTACATTTTTCATAATATTTTTTAATTTATTTTTATTCTGTAGCTACTTCCTGGTATATGTTGGGGACAATTGCACATGGCACTTCATGTCCACCAGCATAATTGAATCACCATTGTTCAAGGTTCAAAAATTCAACAGCTTGCACACATGCTCTTTGATGGAAAATGCATACATACAACGCAAACATACTGTCATGGTAGTTGGTAGCATGATAATACCAAAATATGCGGATCCTAAGACAATACACACCAAAAGACATACAAACTGATATTTTGTCGGAACATGGTGTGAACTTAACATGCATGTAAGCTTGGAGAGAAAAGGAAAAGGCTTTGGAATTTTTGAGAGGTCATCCTGCTGATTCCTACAGTTTGTCAAGTTATTTGTATATTCTGGAGAAGACTTATCCGGGGTCGGTAGTTAAATTGCAGAAGACTGAAGATGACTGTTTCTTGTACGCATTTGTTGCGCTTAGTACGTCCATCAAGAGTTGGGAGTATTGTAGGCTAATTGTAGTAGTTGATGGAACCTTCTTGAAGTAGGCATATAGCGAAATAATGTTAACAGCTAGCACAATGGATGCAACAGGTATTGTAGATTAATCGTAGAAATATTGTTATAAAGTAGTTTTTTAGTATGTATTTTTTATACTCTCAAGTTTTATTACGAAAATTGAATTTCTTTTTGTCACCTGTGTGATAGGTAGCATATTACCACTGGCATATGGTGTTGTTGATTCAGAAAATGACATATCATGGAAGTAGTTTTTTGAGCAATTCAATCATGCGTATGGTGAAAAACCTCGATCGAGTAGTGACGAGGTCAGGTCAGGGCCGTACAGGTATATATATAATAAAAACAAGACAGAGTGAAATATTACTATAAAATAAAGACTAAAATTTAACAAGAATGAAATCATAAAAAGATAACAGCTCAGTATACAGAGATAACAACAGGGGATCTCCCGAGATATCTCTCGTAGTCCCAAACGTAAATATGCAGGGGGATCTTCCGGAATACCGTTCCGTAGTCCCAAAGTGAATATGCAAGACAGGGGGATCTCCTAGATTACTGTTCCGTAGTCCTAAAGTAAATATGCAGGGGGATCTCCCGGAATATCGTTCCGAGTCCCAAAAGTAAATACACAGGTCAAACAATAGAATTTAACGGCTACAACACAAAATCCTACAATTTAGACTAAGTACAAGTCAAGGAAAAGCAGAAAATATTCACTAAACATGCTGCACGGAGTACAGATAAACAATTAAGGCAAGTAGACATGTTATTCTAATCTAGCAACATACTACACATGTTGATATGACTCAAATAAGAAGAAACAGGTTACCACTTTGCAGAAATTGGGTTTTTACAATAATTAGCCCGTGTACATACTTGTCACCTCATGTACACGGCGCTCACACATCAAAACAGTATCAAATCCTAAGGGGAGTTCCCCCACACAAAGTTAGGTAAGTCACTTACCTCAAACCAAGCTCAATCAATCTGTAACAATGTTCTTTCCCCGAATATCCGACTTTGAATGACCCAAATCTAGCCAAAATCAATTACATATCATAAATATAACTACAAGGAACTAATCTAGCTAATGAAATCAAAGCTAAAAAGCAAGAAATTAGAAAATCGCCTTAAAAGGCCTCCTCAGGCCCACGTATCAGAATCGGGCAAAAGTCACAAAATATGAACACCCATTAACTCACGAGTTCACTCGTACAAAAATCATCCAAATCTGATGTCAAAATCCCAATCAAAGACCAAAATCTTAGTTGAAGAACTTCTACCATTTTTCCCCAAATTTCTCAACCAATTTTCTTAATTAGATGATGCAATCAAACATAGATTAGTGGAATATAAAAATAAAGGACTTAAGAATAATTACCACAAGCTTCCTCTGAAAATCCCTCAAAATTTTGCCTTAATCCGAGCTCTCTAGGTCCACAAGTGGAGAATGAAATCAAACCCTTGCACTGAGCCCTTTTTCTGCCAGTGATCTCGTTTCTGCGAGGGGTCCACCGCATCTGCGGTCCTGCACCTGCGGAAAGACCATAGTAGGTGTGGATATCACTTAAGTCCACAAAAGTCGCTTCTGCGATCAAGGGGTCGCACCTGCGTGTGTGCACTTGCGGATCCATGTCCGCTTCTGCGGTCCTTCACTGCTCCTGCGATCACTCTATCGCACCTGCGGGAATCACATATGCAGAATTCATCTCGCACCTGCGAACCCTGGTACTCCTCCACTTTTCCGCTTCTGCGTAAAAACGCTTGAATCTCCGCACATCCGATCCCGCACCTGCGGTCTCCCCACCGCAGGTGCGAAAACACTAGATGCCTGAAGACTTCAGCAACAATACAAATCCAACTCTTGATCCGTTAAGCACCCGGAACTCACCCAAGGCCCTCGGAACCTCAACCAAACATACCAACCAATCCTAAAACACCATACGAACGTAGTCGAGCCCTTAAACCACTTCAAACAATGCTAAAATCACGAATCCTCCTCCGATTCAAATTTAAAGAACTTGAAACTTCCAAATTCCACAGTTGATGCCGAAACCTATCAAACCACGTCCGATTGACCCCAAAATTTTCACACAAGTCATAATCAACCTTACAAACCTACTCCAACTTACGGAATCAGAATCCGACCTTGATATCAAAAATTCCACATCCGTTCAAAATCTCTAAAACTTCGACTTTCTCCATTTCAAGCCTAAATGAGCTACATACCTCCAAAACACAATCCGGACACGCCCCTAAGTCCAAAATTACCTAATGGAGCTAACATAATCGACATAATTCCATTTTGGAGTCGTCTTCATACAATTTCAACTACGGTCCAAATCTTAAGGCTTAAACCTCCGTTTAGGGACTAAGTGTCCCAAAACATTCCAAAAACCAAAACGAAACCTCCCGGCAAGTCACAATAGCAGAAAATAGATGCGGGGAAAGCAGTTAATAGGGCATCAGGGCTATAACTCTCTAAACAACTGGACGGGTCGTTACATACTCCCCCTCTTAAAACAATCGTTCGTCCTCGAACGTGTATAGAGACATACCTGAAGCTGTGAAAAGATGAGGATAACGGCTGCGCATATCCTGCTTGGTCTCCCAAGTCGCCTCCTCGACCGGCTGACTCCTCCTCTGAACCTATACTGAAGCAATGTTCTTTGACCTTAGCTTTCTGACTTGCTTGTCCAAAATATCCACCGGCTCCCTCCTTAACATAAGATAGATCCTTGTCCAACTGGACTGAGCTGAAATCCAATACATGAGCCGGATCACCGTGATACTTCCGAAGCATAGAAACGTGGAATACCGGATGAACCCCTGCTAGGCTGGGAGGTAAGGCAATCTCATAAGCAACCTCCCCAACACTCCACAACACCTCAAAAGGACCATTGTACCTTGGTCTTAGTCCTAAATCTCATAACACCCTTCATAGGCGATACCCGAAGCAAGACCCGCTCTCCAACCATGAATGCTACATCGCGAACCTTCCGATCCGCATAACTCTTCTGTCTGGACTGGGTTGTGCGAAGTCGATCCTGAATCACCTTCACCTTATCTAGGGCATCCTGGACCAAGTTTGTACCCAATAATCTGGCCTCGCCGGCTCGAACCAACCCATTGGGGACCGACACCGCCTACCATAAAGAGCCTCATAAGGTGCCATCTGGATGCTCGACTGATACCTGTTGTTGTAGGAAAACTCCACAAGTGGCAAGAACTGATCCCATGACCCTCTAAACTCCATCACACACGCATAGAGCATATCCTCTAATATCTCAATAGTGTGCTCGGACTGTCCGTCCGTCCGAGGGTGAAGTGTTGTGATCAACTCCACTCGAGTACCCAACTCATGTTGTATGGCCCTCCAGAACCGTGATGTAACATGCGTACCTCGATTAGAGATTATAGATACCGGTATGCCGTTAATCCTGACGATTTCGCGGATGTAGATTCGAGCCAGCTGCTCGGAAGAATATGTAGTCATCACAGGAATGATATGAGCTGACTTGGTCAGCCTATCCACAATCACCCAATTCGCATCAAACCTTCGCTGAGTCTGTGGGAGTCCAACAACGAAATCCATAGTGATCCACTCCCATTTCCACTCCGAAATCTCTAACTTCTGAAGCAACCCACCCGGCCGCTGATGCTCATACTTCACCTGCTGGAAATTTAGGCACCGAGCCACATACTTCACAATGTTCTTCTTCATCCTCCTCCACCAGTAATGCTGCCTCAAGTCCTGATACATCTTCATGGCACCCGGATGAATATACTACCGCGAGCTATGAGCCGGAAGTGCAAATTGAACTAGCTGACCCACAAAACCTCTGTCATGACGTACCCTGCCTCCAAAATAAAGACCAGTAGATCTCTCTGGCCTACGAGGCCTTCTCGCCTCCCTGTCCTCTTTCTCCTGACCTCGTATGTCCTCCCTCTCATGGCCCCACCCGTCTTCTCTCTCTTGATCCCACATGCTCTATACTCGGTGACCGATCCCTACCACCTGCTGAAACGAAACACAATTAAGGGTGGAAATTTACAAAAGGGGCAACTACAACTTCAAATAAAAATAAGCAGTTAGGGAAAATATAACATGGCAATGGAGGAGATAACAATTTCAATTAAGGCACATATGAATCAAGTAAACAATAAGACTGGATCATGAAGCAATTGATTCTAATTAAGCAGGTAAAGGTAAAATTAGTAATTAAGGAACGTAATCATAACAAGTACGACTGCATATTCAATGAATACAAGGACCTAGGAACCCTAAAAGGCCAATTTCAAAAAATAAGTCTGAGCACGTACTTGTCACCTGTACATGGACTACAATCAACATAGAAGACTTTAGTTCCCCCACACAAGGTTAGGCAAGATACTTACCTCAAAGAAGACAAAATAATACTCTAAAATGGACTCCTCGGGTGAAATGACCTCTGGGCGGCTCAAATCTAACCAATATAACTTCAAAGCACAAATATAACTCATAAGAAACTATTCCGGATCATAAAGTATCAATATTTATCAAAATCTAAAAATTGACCCCCAGGCCCGCACCTTAGAACCCGAAAAATTTTACAAAACCCAAACACCCATTTCGATACGAGTTCAACCATACTAAATTATCAAATTCCGATACCATTTCATCCCTCAAATCATGATTTTTCATTTTGAAAATTTTCTTCAAAAACCTCCATTTTTACTCAACTAAAACACAAATTAAATGATAAAAATAAAGATAAAATCATGGAATATAATAAATTCTAGGTGAAGAACACT
The DNA here is from genome assembly GCA_005239525.1 of Nicotiana knightiana. Classification (NCBI taxonomy): domain Eukaryota; kingdom Viridiplantae; phylum Streptophyta; class Magnoliopsida; order Solanales; family Solanaceae; genus Nicotiana; species Nicotiana knightiana. Next base: position 90,365 of record ML400111.1, on the reverse strand, counting down.
TACCCAATCGATTTGCTTGAAAACCCCTCAAAGAATTGTTGAAAACCGAGCTCTACAAGTTAAGATATGATAAAAATGGCCTAACCCTTGATTTGGACAAATATATTCTGCTGCATAGGTATTTGAACATCGCGATCGCGAGACAAATAGTGTGATTGCGAAGAAGGGAAATAGCAACTGCCAACACAGAAGGAACAATGCGATCAAGAAGAGGGAAAAATGTTGGGGTCAGTACTTCACTATGCGACCGCGTGAGTGCGCATGCGATTACGAAAGGGGAAGAGAGTTATCACCAGCTGTTATAGCTGAGCTATGCGAACGCGGGTAATGATGTGCAAACGCAAGGAAGGCAAAAGCACACGTATGTGATCACGAAAAGGACTACACGAATGCGAAGAAGGAACGGTCATCCCACCAAACAAGCCTTCACGATCGCGGCTTCAACTATGCGATGGCATAGAAGGGGACACCAGATATCAGCACAGCTATACCAAACAATGAGAAAATGGCCTGTAGCCCATCTGAAACACACCCGAGGCCTTGAAGACCCCGTCTAAACACACGAGAAAGTTATATAACCTAACACGAACTCGCTCGGGGTATCAAATCACATCAAACAGCGCCGAAAATACAAATGGCGCCAAGAATCGAACTTATGAACTTTCAAATCTTCCAATTTCAAAAACCCGTGTCAAAACCTGTCAAACCAACCCGGAATGACGTAAAATTTTTCAAATAAGTCCCAAATAACATAACAGAACTGTTCCAACCCACAGAATCACATTCCGACCTCGATATCACCAAAGTCAACTATTGGTCCAACCTCTCCACTTTCCAAATTTCAACTTTCGCCGAAATTCTTCAAATGACCCTACGGACCTCGAAATTCAAATCCGGACGCACGCCTAAGTCCAAAATCACCATACTAAGATGTTCAAGACCTTATGCCACAGAAGGGAGCTTAAATTCTCAAAACGACCGACCGGGTCGTTACATTCTCCCCCTCTTAAACGAACGTCCTTCCTCGAACGTCCAAGAATCGCCCTGAAGTCTCCAAATCACTGAATGCACACCTCCAACATACACCGTGGGTGATCCCATGTCACCCTAATCCACATAAGCCTGACAACACCCTCTCAGATGTAATTTAGCCTTTCCACCAACACCGATATGCCTCAGAGTCAAAATTCTCACCTTCCATTAATTTCCAGAAGGCCTGATTCTAAAGGCATACCCGGTATCAGTCTCAACCACCTGCAACAACTCATGCCTACATCCACAAATATGACCATACAACATAACACACCATCCATAGGCCCATAATAACACTTCTAATCACAATAGATGCCCGTAATCTAAACCAGCACAGATAGTTAACCTCATATCCAATAGGAACCCGATTCAAACCTCCACAATACTAACGTTGATGCAAGAACCACGAAGACCTCATAACTATGCACCCGAATCAACAAGTCACAACTAACATCACCGGGCACACACCCCGAAATCTAAAACTCAAGAAGCATGACTGAATATGTAAAGAGAAAAACATAAGAGAAATATCAAACAAGCCCGACAGACGCAACTCTCTATCAGTACCATACTACGAATCAATTAAAATAGGAAAAATAAAAGTACATGAATAATCGTAAGGATCTCATCCTGGTATAACTCTCCACCGCGGCATGCAACCCGGTTAAAACATATCAAATCACATGAAATCGTGAGGTTGTCACCCTCAACTCTAAATCACATGTCGAATATACATCATACCAATCGAAATTTTCCACTAACTCAGTTCTACCAATAATATCACAACACTTACTAAACTCTCAACCCGTTGGAGTACCAACTTACAAATCGTAACCAAGAATATTCAGGAATCACATCAAAACCTACCATAATGAACAATAGGGGCTCACTTCTAGTCTCACCACTCTCAACGATTAATAAAGACAACAATAGACACAGGCTACCACTCATAGAATCTCCCAACAGGGGAAAACACATAAAAAGAGTGCAAATCATGAAACTCACCCAAGTGAGGCAACAAATAAGGGAACTCATCCCGATAAGCAAAGCCGAAACAAAATACGAATGGTACCCCTATGTAATAAATCAAAAACATACATGTATGACATCATATGGTGCAACGGCTTCCAGCCTACTATAGGAAACACGTCAACGGGACAAACTCCCCCTCTTGGGTTCCCTCTACTCGCCTGAACACTCCGCTTTGACACACCTGTCCGGAGACTAGGACAATCTTTCACCATGTGACTAGTATCTCCACACTCAAAGCAACCTCTCTGCTGACATGGCTGTGAAGACTGTGCAGTACGAGTACTCTGAGACCCATGAGCACATGGATTATTATGCGAAGCCAGAAGTGCAAACTGAACTGGCTGACCCATAAAACCTCTGCCATGTCGTACCCCGCCTCCAAAATAAGGATCAGTAGATCTCTTCGCCTACGAGGCCTCCTCGCCTCCCTATCCTCTATCTCCTGACCTCGTATGTCCTCCCTCTCATGGCCCCGCATGTCCTCTCTCTCCTGATCCCACATGACCTCTACTCGACGAGCGATCCCTACCACCTGCTAAAATGAAATATCCGACTCTAAATCCCGAGCCATATTGAACCGAATATCATGCCGAGTCCCTCAATGAATCTATGGACACACTCTCTAACTGTAGCGACCAAAGCAGGGGCATGCTTGGCCAAATCACTGAATCTCATATCATACTCTGATACTGACATAGTGACATGACGCAGCTGCTCAAGCTCCGCGCGCCATGCATCCCGAAGAGTCTGAAGTACGAACTCCCTTAGGAACATCTTTGAAAGTTGAACCCATGTGAGTGAAGCTGACTCGGTCGGGCTACCGAACTCATATGCCCGCCACTACTTATAAGCCGCTCCTCTGAGCTGAAATGTAACAAAAGCAACCTCGCTCGTATCCACAATACCCATAGTACGAAGAATACGGTGACACTCCTCTAGGAAACCATGGGCATCATCTGTCGCTAATCCACTGAAGGTAGGAGGGTGGTACTTCTTGTACCTCGCAAGTCTAATTTGTTATTCCTCAGATGCTAGTGCCCTAACCACGGGCTCAACTGGGACCACAGGTTTTGCCGCCATAATACTTGGAACCTGACCAATATGAACTTGCTGCTCTAGAATGTGGGCAGCAGGAGTTTGAGCTCCTCCCCCGGTCTGTGAAGTAGCTGGTGCACAAGGAATCAATCCTACCTGAGTCAATGTACCAAACATACTCAAGAACTGTGCTAAGGTCTCCTGAAGTTCGGGGGTAACAGCAGGCACCTCTGTTGCCTGCCCCCCAACTAGAACTACTTAAGGCTCCTCAACTGCTGCTCTCGTAGGTTCCCTAGCCGCGGCACGTGCTCTTCATCGGCCTTTGTCTCTGCCCCTAGCGACATCTGCTCCGGGGGTAACGTCATCGGGAACTGCAGCTGGTGTCCTCACCATCTATGAGAGAATATAACGATAAAAGTTCAAACATTGAGATCAATGAACTCGCACGATAGGAATGAAGGAAATGAAGTTGTCCTAATAGTTCTGTAGCCTCTCGAAGATAAGTACATACGTCTCCGTACCGATCCGCAAGACTCTACTAAACTCGCTTATGACTCGTAGCACCTATGAACCTAGAGCTCTAATACCAACTTATCACGACCCAAATTTTCCTCCATTGGGTATCGTGATGGCACCTAGTCTGAAGGACTAGGTAAGGTAAGCCTAACAATTATGGAATAATGACAATAATGAATAACATCTAATAATAACTGAAATGAAATACTCTATCCAATTTACAATTTCCCAAAACAGATAGTACAAGTCATAAGCTGTACAGAGTTTGCTGCAACTTCTAAATACAACTGCTTGGAAATAAGTAAAAACAGTGTGAAATATAAATAGGAAGGTGACTCCGAAGCCTGCGAACGCAACAACAGGTTTACCTTGAGTCTCCACAACAGCAATCCGCACTGCTAGCTAATGATCATCTGACTTTGCAATACCTGGATCTGCACAAAAATATGTAGAAGTGTAGTAGGATCACACCACAACGGTACCCAGAAAGTATCAAGACTAACCTCAGTGGAGTAGTGACGAGGAACAATCATGACACCTACTGGACTAAACAACCTGAAAAGTATAAGTATAGGAACAACAGAGTATGATATCTACATAAAGACTACGTGATAGGGCTAACAAATATAGTAATTGCAATGACAAATGGAAAACAACAAGTATTAGAAGAATACCATAATAATGACACCGATGAGTGAACAGAAACACAACCTCCCAAAATCACAGATACATCAAGGAGAAGTAATAACTCAACAACAACGACCACTTTCACATCAGGTTTTAGTCGATAAACTCCACGAGGTATAGAACCTCGGGCTAATCACAAACTCACGGGTCCCAATACCTAAACCCTAAATCTTGGCATCACATCCCCTCATTACATCTCATAACCGCACTAATGTCTCACGTGCACAATAGAGCCATTCTCACATAGAAGTCAAGTAACAAGGATATCCTTCTATACTCAACAATATCAAGAAAACCTCTTAACCGATAGGGTGCTTAACTACGTGTATTCTTGTGCAACTTTACTAATATAGTTTATACCAGCTAGTAAGCATAAGGAAAGAAAAGGATAGCACGTAGAATGTTTCCTCACAACCTTCGCAAGATAAAGTTCACACAGGCAAGAGTACTACTACACAAATATTAGCAACAAGAATCCCCCAGGCCATCACAATGCATCACAAATCAATCCCTGACACAATCCACCTTGTCTCTCCATGTGTGCAATAGTAAAGTAAATGTCCGCCTTGTCTCGCCACACGTGCATAATAATATTTCCACCTTGTCTCGCCATATGCGCAACACACACACACACACACACACACATATATATATATATATATATATATATATATATATATATATATATATCTGCCTTTTCACACGCATGTACACATATACATAGAAACAACAGCACGACAAAAACCTCGTGCAACCCCATATCAACAACCGCACAACAGAAACCTCGTGCATCACAATAACAACAATCGCATGGCAGAAACCTAGTGCATCACAATAACAACAAGTATAACAACAACAATGACAATAATGCAAGGTACGATAATTAAATCAACTCAAAAACCTTCGATCACAAGAAATGGTAGAAATGGTTCAAAAGGAATAACATAATAAAGAATACTTGGTGTAATAAGAACGTCTCAACAAGGAAGAAAATAATATGTAACAACGGTTCCACAATGTACGGTTCATCAACAAGAAACTAACGTGAGTCAATAATTCCAAATAAGGGCACGTCCACTAAGGCATAAGATATCTAAGATTCTTTTATGTTTGGAAAATTACGGAAGTGATACAACCAATTCAAATAAAGCTAGGCAGCGAGAAAATCACCATAACCTCAATTAAGGGTGGAAATTTACAATAGGGGAAACTACAACTTCAAATAAAGATAAGCATTTAGGGAAAAGATAACATGGAAATGGAGGAGATAACAGTTTCAATTAAGGCACATATGAATCAAGTAAACAATAAGAGTAGATCATGAAGCAATCGATTCTATTTAAGCATGTAAAGGTTAAACTAGTAATTAAGGAACGTAATCATAACAAGTCAACTGCATATTCAATGAATACAAGGACCTAGGAACCCTAAAAGGCCAATTTCCATAAATAAGTCCGAGCACGTATTCGTCACCTCGCGTACACGGACTACAATCAACATAGAAGACTGTAGTTCCCCCCCCCCCCAAAGTTTAAGCAAGATACTTACCTCAAAGAAGACAAATCGATACTCTAAAATGGACTCCTCGTGTGAAATGACCTCTGGACGGCTCAAATCCAACCAATATAACTTCAAAGCACAAATAAAACTCATAAGAAATATTCCAGATCATAAAGTATCAATCTTGATCAAAATCTAAAAATCGACCCCCGAGTCGCACCTTGGAACCCGAAAAGTTTTACAAAACCCGAACATCCATTCTGATACGAGTTCAACCATACTGATATTATCAAATTCCGATACCATTTCGTCCCTCAAATCATAATTTTTCATTTTGAAAATTTTCTTCAAAAACCTCCAGTTTTGCTCAACTCAAAACACAAATTAAATAATAAAAATAAAGATAAAATCATGAATTATAATATATTCTAGGTGAAGAACACTTATCCAATTGATTTTCTTGAAAACCCCTTAAAGAATCGCTCAAAACCGAGCTCTACAAGTCAAGATATGATAAAAATGGCCTAGCCCTTGATTTGGACAAATATATTCTGCTGTCCGGGTATTTGAACATCGCGATTGCGGGACAAATAGTGTGATTTCGATGAAGGAAAATAGCAGCTGCCAAAAAGAATTATGAAATCGCGGAAGGAACAGTGCGATCGCAAAGAGGGAAAAATGTTGAGGTCAGTACTGCATTATGCGACCAAGTGAGTGCGCATGCGATTGCGAAAGGGCAAGAGAGTTATCACCAGCTATTACAGTTGAGTTAGGCGAACGCGGGAAATGATGTGCGAACGGAAGGAAGGCAGAAGCGCACGTACACGATCACGAATAGGACTATGCGAATGCGAATAAGGAACGGTCAGCCCACCAAAGAAGCCTTCGCGATTGCGGCTTCAACTACGTGATCGCATAGAAGGGGACACCAGATATTAGCATAGCTATACCACATAATGAGAAAATGGCCCGTAGCCCATTCGAAACACACATGAGGCCCCCCGGACCCCGTCTATATGAACGAAAAAGTTCTATAACCCAACACGGACTCGCTCGGGGTCTCAAATCTCATCAAACAATACTGAAAATACAAATCGCGCCAAGAATCGAACTTATGAACTTTCAAATCTTTCAACTTCGAAAACTCATGTCGAACCCTGTCGAACCAACCCAGAATGACGTCAAATTTTTCAGAAAAGTCCCAAATAACATAACGGAGTTGTTGCAACCCTTGGAATCTCATTCCAACCCTGATATCACCAAAGTCAACTATTGTTCAAACCTCTCCACTTTCCAAACTTCAACTTTCGTCGAAATGCTTCAAATGACCCTATGGACCTCGAAATTCAAATTTGGATGCACGCCTAAGTCTAAAATCACCATACGAAGTTGTTCAAGTCCTTATGCCGCCGAATGGAGCTTAAATTCTTAAAACGACCGGCCATGTCTTACATTGCCATAGAAGCCGGTGCACGGCAAGTAGAGGAGGATTATAACAACAAACTTGTTGACAACAGATTCAACAAGGTTGTGATTTCGTGAAGAGACCATAGAATCATAACATATAAAACTCTATCGGTAATGTCAAACACAACCAACAACCAATGAAATTTTTCCACAATGTTTGTGGGCATAATCAAAAAATCAACTTGTTCCCATGCAACATTTGCAAGTAACATGTACCCCAATATGTATTCTGATACGATGTCACGGGATTTTACAACAACAATCTTCTTATTGGCAGGAGCATTAACGTATCTCTGATAAAAATTTTCAATTCTACTCCTGAACAAACAGTCAGTGGTTGTAAACCGTATTTTATTTTGAGGACCACACTTTCCTCTCTTCCTCAAATAGTATAAATAACATCTATGCTGCAAAAAAATAGATTTAATTATTTCTCAATGCTTCATACAATTTAACTACAAGTTTTAAACAAAAAAACTACAACATTCTTAAATAACAGAATACTATAGCTAATCATTAAATTCTACTAGGGTATGTGTTTAACGTGTCATTGAGGACTTTCCTGGGATGTGCCAAAGTATAAAATCACTCTTTTTATCAACTTTCTCCACTTTAAGATCATACCATGACTTAAGCTAGTTATCTTTTACAGTATAAGGCGCCCTCCTCCTATTTAAACTCATAGCAATTACAATAAATATGTAGATTCAACTGAAAATCCAAAAATTGAATGCACTCGAAAATATGAAAAAAAAATTATAAACTATCCTCTTTGAAACCGTATCAGTACCAAAGTATAACCACTTATTGAAATCATCCAACAAGTCAGGATCAACATCGTCGCCAATAACCTTAGTAAGCGGATGCTTGATGAGAAAAATTGAAGGTCTAACAGAATTGCTCCCCCTAGAACTGTAAAAAGGAAGAAAGAGAGATCTGGCATGCTTTCCTAGCTGCCTTGTTGTTCCTTTATGCACAGGGGTTGTTTCATCTTCATTAAGCTCTCCGAACATAACAATCTGGGAGAAGTTCTCTGGCAGCTTAAAATCATCAAGTGTTACATTCCTTTTTCCAGATCTGGAGTCATTGTCCAAATCACCTACATTAATGTAGTCGACTGGTTCATCTTCAAATTTTAAAACAAAAGAATAAGAAGATATGTTGCATCTGTTCTTTATGGAAAATTGAAACTTATATTAAACCTGTTTTTTTTCCTACAATTATATTGTAACATATAATACCACTGAAATCTTCACAGCAATCGTCCCCTTGTTGTATAACATTTTATTGTAGAATGGGAGATTGCATTTTTAGGCTCCTTCTCCTCATTTTAATGCTCTCTTAGAATGTCAATTTTAGCTTCCTGTTTTAGAGTCTACATGCATAGTTTCCTTCTCTGTTACAATAAAAGTGTACAACTTAATAAAATTGTAGATAATTTATAGTAAACATTAACATCAATGTAGATAAATTGTAGTTTAATTATAGTAAATTTGTTGAAATATTGTCCTGCAGCTGATATTCAAAATGTATTATGAAATATGATGATAAAATGCACTAAATCATACCTGCATTTTCTTCATCAAATGCCCCTTCAAATTATGAAGATAAGTCAATACCTACAGGAACATTCTCCTCAATTTGAATGTCATTCATGTGTCCTGTATCTAAGAAAACCACTGGAAATATAATGTAGATTAGTTGTTGGTAATTTAGGCTATATGTAGATATATTGTAGATATAATGTAGATATATTGTAGATACTTGTTTTACTGTTGTTGGCCAACACTAGTTTAGCACTACTTTCCGGAATGTGTTTATTATTCTTTTCTTTGTAATGCTCATCATTTTTCATAGAACTGCCAGAAAATTGCAAGAATAATTTGTTATGCTATATACTTTATGAATGATAATAGAAACCTAGACATGGTAAAAATTATTGTCTAAAACGAATATATTTCGAATGAAACCTTAGCATCAATGTTATCCTTTTTACTATTTATCACCTGTAAAACAACCTTGATATAATCATTGAGTAGCAGTCGAATGCTACCTAGTTCTTCAAAAACCTCTTTCTTGAAAGTTCCAAGGTCTGAACCCACCTACGTATTAAAATAGAAAGAGTTAACGAAATAATTTGCATAACATAAATTAAATAAACCATCTAGGATTATGTATAGATGTTACCTTATCAACATCTTTTCTTAAATCCATTATTTATTTCACAATATCTTTCTTGTCATCTATTCCAATTGCCTGCTTATGTCCGGATGGAGATGGAGCATCTGTCGGATGCTCAGACTTTGTTTCATCTTCTTCAAGGATGTATTCAACTTTATCTACCAAATTCATTCGTGAAAGCTCTTCTGGTGATTCAATGTTGGTGAACTGAGTGAAAAAAAAACGTGAGAGACTTAGTCATAATATATATCAAATGTGTAGATAATTTGTATTAAATTATCTGTAGAAGTGAAAACCATTTACCTTGATCCATGATGGTTTGATAATTCTATCTTCCGATGCAGATAACCATATCTTGTCCTTACTAGCTGTCCAGTTAAGTATGTGGGAGATCGAATTAGCAACCCTTGTAGCTATATCCATGTTGACTGTAGAGCAACACTCATACAACCATATTTGTATATCTAGTACAAAACCTCGAATGGCATAAAAATGCACAGTTTGGGTGAGCTTGTGCCTAACAGACTGAAGCAATATGTATAAGATTCAATACCCCATGCTTAGTTCGCATACTGCCCCGAGTCCACCAAGTAGAACCTAAAATGGTCTATCAAACCTAAATTATCTTTGTCTGAAGGACAGAGGAAGAATTCTAGCAGACAGAGAATACACAGTTTGACTGCATCCTCATTGTTCACCCAACTAAGGCTGGTTACAATTTGTTTCAAGTATGATTTCTCAACTTTCTCCTTGTTCGAAAAATAGCTCCTCATTATTTTACTGTCATACTTAGTTGTGTAACCAAAGTCCGTCACTTCTGTAAAACATCTAAGTCCACTAATCAGGGCGAACTCTCTCAACCCAAAGTTCAACCTCTCACCCTTTATCTCTGCTGTAAAAAAGTTGGAACTAGATGCGTTCAATTCATACTTCATGAGAAGGTGAATTGCCTGATTTTGGATACATATTTTGGGCAAGAAAAGAAAATACACAAAACATGTCTTCTTAAATAGCTTTAATCCATTTTCAGATAGTAAATCCTTGATTTGGCCAGGAATAGTATGGTCGGATATTGTCTGGAACCTAGTGATGCCATAATCAACATCATGTGGTGCAAAAAATGTTCGATTCTGCAGAAAACAAAACATCAAGTTAATAAAATTTGTTTTAAAACCAGAAAACAAAATAACTACATTTATACTACAATTTAGCTACAATCAGAAAAATATTAATACATTGCAAACAATTAAGTTGCAGCATTAGTAAAAATATATAACAACTGACTACACTGAATCTACAAATGCATGATGAGATTATGTTTAGAGCAAGAAATTAGAAAATATGAACTAGACATAATATATACAATTTCTCTACAGAAAATGAAACTAACATCTACAAAATAGAGAAAATAATAACCAATAAAATCAACTAAATCATGTAGTACATTCCCTAACTAAATAATTTCGAATAATATACAAGAAATCTACAATTTACAGGAAAATGTAGAAAATTTGTTAACCTACAATAAATCTACACAATGTAGACAAAATTTCTACAAATACAAAAAAAACAAAAATTATGTATGTTCACGAGAATGAGAACAAGTTTTTAGCTTTAAAAATAAAATAAAATTGAAACTACTAAAATTTTACCTTCTCTAATGACTGTTGGGGTATAGTTTTCGCTGATTTTTGAACCTTCTTATTTTTTGAAGGTTTAATAGTTGGAGAAACTTTGATTTTTCTTGCAACTTTCGTGATAACTTCTTCTTCGGGGAAATCATCATCGGGAGCAATTTATTTTCCCTTCCGTCTTACAGATTTAATAGATGTCGAGGCTTCACCAGCATCCTTATCGTGCTTATATTTTGTTCGAGCTTCTACCCTTGCTTCACGAGGGGAAAGCCTGGACTTGGTCTCTGCTTTTACATGTGTCGATTTTGAATATTTTTTGGGTGAATCCTGTGAGAAAACACCCCAATCAAAAGTAGGAATATCACCTACTTTAGCTTTTTTAGGGCTAATCTTCGAAATTGTTTTCTTCTTCATTGAAAGTTAAGCAAAAATTGAAGCAACTACAATTTTGGTAGAGTATTTAGAGCTGGAATCTGTAAAAATGGAGAGGAATTTTTGAAGAAGAGTGAAAAAAGGCGTTAATGGAGGGAGATAGTTGCGGTAGCTTTCTTCTTTAATATTTTTTGCGGATGGATATTGTTGATCAGTAGGTGAATAATTTTAGGCGTTAATGAAGAGGGACATTTTTTACCCTTTTCCGTTTCTTTTATCTCCGATTTTATCTTTGTTTAAATAATTAACTTAAATAAGAGATTATTAGATATTCAAAATTTGCGACTTGAAACTAAGCAGGTTCATTCTCATTTTCAGTGCTTATTTTTTTTTTTTGTAATTTCTTTATCTTTCTCATTCAGGTTATATTACTTTTTGTAATCAGAAGATCTTTTTTTAGCATCTCTTGTATGACAAAGTTATCTCACTTTGATGCAACTGTAGTCCACATGGAATCTAAAACTTTTGATCATGCTAACTAATGTTTTAATACTTCAAAGACAAAGAAATCAAGACCTATTGTGCCTACGAGAATGTGAATTTGAAGTTATCCGCCAGCCAACGGGAATCCTAATGGAGATACCCATGCAACGCACGCGCTTAATACCCGATATAATTTGCTCACTTTTGTTTGTTTATGAAATGTTCTCTCAACTCACGATGCTTGCAACCCTTGCAAAATACTTTCCTAGTAATGTACAGTCTCACCATTGTTGATTCCTAACCGCATGTCTATCATTAGAGAGACTGTGAATTATAACATGATGGACCATGGCAAATTGTTATGTGCCAAAAAATAAACATGTGAGATTGTTCCCATCTTCAAGTACAACAAAAGCGCACTGAATCTATCATTTTCATGACTACAAGCCACAATCAACTTAGCAGTCAATTTTCCTCAATATCCTTAGGAACTGTAGAATGTGTATCCTTACCAAAAATCATACATCTACCAACTTTATAAATAAGGAGATGTATACATGTGTAAGGTCAATACGGTATAGATGGAAGAAGGATCTTCGTTATTGAACCAAAACTTGTAATTGCAGGTTGACCAACACCCAACATCTTCACCCCTACATTGCACTAAAGTGGCCAATTCTTCATCATGTAAGAATACCACTGTTTACCCTAAAAACTGAGTAACAATTTAAATTTATAATAAAGTTTTAAAGATATGTGATTTAATCCAATGCTAATTATTCTAACAAGAAAAGTAAGTATGTGAGTTGAGTAAGCAGATTAAATCAAACCAGTATATGAACGAGTTTCTTCCTCAAGCCCCAAGGTGACCTCGAGAAGGACCTCAATGAACAGTAGAAATAAGCAAAAAGGATTTAATATAGCTAAAAGACAATTTCTGAGTGATGAGCAGAAAAGTAAAGGTTTATATTCTTTGCCAATGATTGATTGTCATTACAAATGATTGGGGTCCCTTTTATATAGTAGGGGAACCCTAAATAAAGTATTTTTTTTATTTACAGTCAAGAATCTTTTTGGGACAGCTGTATAGCCACCTAGTACGGATTCGTACTAATTCGTACAAATCTATTCCGGAATTTACGCCATGATCTTGGGGACGTTGCGAGAATCTTATCCTTTTGTAACAAACTCATAACGGCACTGTTTTTGAATCCATCGTACTTGGCTCCGATGTCTCTCTAATACTTAGGTCTATGAGCCTCTTATTCTGCCTTCGAGACCGAGCTAGGTCTTTATCGAACTTCTTCCATCGATGCGACCTCTCGAGCCTACAAAATCGGGGTCATATGATTTTGACCGTATACAGATAGTCCCCGCATTTTTTAGAATAAAATGATAAGAAATGATTTGATTCCCGTCCCTTTGATGCCTCAACCGTGATGTCAACCTCGTGACATCAGTGACTGATGTGATGTAAAGGTCGCTTCTGCATAATTCCCCAAGAACATTAATTGAAGGCGGCTGATGGTAGGCCATTTGGCTTCCCCAATACGCTTAAGTGACCCCTATAAATAACCCAATTCCTCAATTTTTCAAACTTTACTTCTTAGAGCGTTCTTAAAGTCTCATTAGCTTCTTCAATTCCTCTGAGCTTACCCTTCTCTCAACTGGTTCTTATTCCATCACCAACTTCTTCTTCTTCTTTTCTTTTAAATTTCTCAACAACAATGGCCAAAACGTCTAAAACTGTTCCCCAGAAAGAGAAAGCCTCTTCGTCATCACAGTCATCGAGAAGTAAAGCGGTGGTGCCACCTCATATCGAAGAATGTATTCCCGGGCCATGCGAAATAACTTCCGATTAATCGATAAGCCTGCCTCTGTCCCGGGTCGATGTGCACCCATGTACCGGTATGTTAGTTTGATAACGAAAGTCGAACTCAAGTAGGTGAAAATAGATTGCAATTGGGAGAAAAAAGATGTGGTGGTCCCTTCCTCTAAAGAGGACATTACTACTCACAAAGCAGGGTACCTGAGCGTGTATACCTATCCATTCATGTTGGGTCTAGTAGATCCTGCTTTGGGTCCTATAGACCGAGTTATTCTCGATTTTTACCAATAATACCAAGTGACTCTTGGTCAGATCTACCCATCATTCTGACGAATCCTCAATCTGATCAGATACTTCTCGAGCCAGGTTGAGGGGATGTCTTTTACCCTCGACCATCTGATCAGGCTATACAACCCTCACCTTTATCGAGGTGGCCTGATAAAGCTGCAACACTGATCTTTGAAATCTCTCTTCTCCACCATCGATGAGGACAAGGATCGAGGGTGGATAAGTCAGTTCGTCCGAATTAGGACCTCTGACCTGATTCCTGTTGAGAGGATTCCATTCCCCGAGGAATGGAACATGAAACGTAAGTACAGGCCTATTGATATCAATCGAATACTCCACTTTTTCTGCTCTTTCTCGATCTTATCCCTTTCTCGATATTATTTTTTCATCATGAGGCAGTTGTTGCTTGGTTTCCTGGTGCAGTTCCGGACCTCCCAGGATGGGTTCGGCTTCTGGCCTCTACTTCTTCATACGCCGAACGCAGTTGGCGTGATTTGGCCAAAGGTCGATGGGAGGTCAAAAATCATGGTGACTTCTATTGTTTGTATATTTGTGTTCCTTAGTGAAATACTTACTTTTATTTTTATGCAGGCCTTGAAGACGATATTGCTATGCGGCCGCCCCCGCCCGGTGAAGAAGAAATCCTAAAACTTGTTAAGGAGAAGAAAATGAAGAGGGGGTCACTTGCAAGCTCCCCGAAGCCAAGGAAAAGCCAGCTTCGAAAGCCTAAGGCCGATACCGTGGCCTTATCTCTGGAAATGGCCCAACGTCTTCGTGCTAAGAACGAAGAGAGAGATGGCGAGTAGGGAGAAGATGATGGCTGCCCATTGGTAGCTCGAAAAAAAGGAAGCACTGATGCTTCGAAGGCCGCTGAACCGATGGTGTCAGACGCAGTTCAATCTTGAACTGAAGAAATTTTGGAGGGGAGCTCGAGCAAAGTCCCCGAGCCATCAGGTGGAAAAAGTCAGCCTCGTCCCGGGGGTTACTTGGTGGATGAGCTCGAAGAGCCTAGTTCCGAGGCCCTTCAGAGACAAGATAATATCCCAAGTGAATCACTTGGGGTAATCGATGCAGATGATTCGCCGTCAGGCCCGGTGTTCTCCGAAGGGAAATTTCGGGATTCCCAGGCCATAAGGACTCCCGATGTGGGAACGACTCATGAAGGGAGAGACATTTTTGGGGAGTGCCTTGTAGGTATCGAGGATGGTTTCGTGCCTAACGCCTTGTTTATTTTTTATGAGGCCCAAAGGCTTCTTAAACAAGTAAGCTTTTGTCTTCACAATTATGCTCGAGTTTAATTCTCATCTTTCTAAGTCTAACTCCTTTTCTTCGTGTGAAGGCCGAGTTGCTTCACCGGCAAGCATTTTCCAAATCTCGGGCCGAGCTAGCCCGATGTGAAGCCGAGCTTAAGAAGCTGGTGGAAGAGAGGGATGGCCTTAAGCGCCTTTATGTACAGAAAAAGGAGGAGGTCAGGGATCTCCGAGTTGAGTTGGCGAAGGCTCATCAAGAACAGACCAAGATTATTGAACAGGTAATACAACTTTTGAGGATTTGTTATGACTTTATTCAATTAGGTGACTAATATTTCAACTTTGCAGATTCAGCAAAAGGGCGAGCTGGTGGAGCAGCTTCGAGAAAAGCTCAAGATGAAGGAGGCAGAGACCCTAAGGTGGATACAACACATGGACCGTCTTACCTCGGAGAAAGATACACTTCGGGAGAAACTTTATTCAATCGAACATCAGCTTCAGAATGCGAAGGAGGAAATTTTGGCCCGGGGCTACAAAATTGACCTCGAAGCTAAATCGGCTGCTAAGCTTATGACAATCAAATCCGAGGCGGAGGAATTTGTGTCCTTGTACCGAGATGACTCTGTAGCCGCTAACCCTCGGGCACAGGAGATCTCTGTTGCGGAAAAAATTAAGCTATCGTGTGCCCTTAAATCTAGGCTGCAGCCTCGGAGAAAAGCCTTCGAGAAGGTGCACTCTCGAGGCTTCGACCTCTCAGCTGATATCGACGAGGCAAAAACATTGGAGGAAGAGGCTGCCGCTTTGCTCTCCGATGAAGAGGGTTCCGCCAGTGGCTCCGAGAGCGGGGGAGATGAGGACGAAGTCCTTGAGGAGGAGAGTCCCGAAGATGCGGCTCCTGATGATGCGGCCCCAAAGTAGATTAGGTTCTTTCTATTTTTTTGTGTAAAGGCCCCTTCGTGGTGTTGTAAATATCCTTTGTAAATATCTTTTATAAATATACAGAAATCCTTTTCTCCATCTCCGATTTGTATTGAATTCCGCATTGTCTTTATCTTGTGAAAATTTTTGATAACTTCAATGATCAAGTGAGTATTGGCTCGGATTATGGATATAACAACCCTTAGGTTTTTTAGTGATCAATGGGCTGTCTTCGAACTTATGATAGAATACCTCAAGCTATGTTTAAGTCGATTTGATATGAGCTCGAGATGGTGGGACTCTTGAGTCCGAGTTGAGTGAGAGTATGATCTCGAACTCCGCATGCTTCGGCCCTTAGGCTCTTTTATATTGGATCTTAGGCTCTTTTAGGTTGGCCACTTCGGCCTCTAAAACAAATATAATTCTTTCCTCTTTTTGGCTGAAAGACTTAGTTAAAGTTTCATTATGCCTTAGTATGTGTTTTTTTACCTGTTGGGTTTTTTGAAGGTTCGATTGATCGGAACCTCATTTGTAATCCGTTTGTGTTACGATAATTGAATACCTCTTGAGGCTTTTGTCGAAGGCTGATTTTATCGAAGCCTTTAAATTATTCGAAGGCTGATTTTATCGAGGCCCTTTTTGCTTTTTCCGAGGGTAGCCTAGTTTAGCTGGTTTTTCAAAGTATTCAAAGGCCTTTAACTTATGGCGGAAGTAGGACGTCTCCGAGCTGCATTATTTTGGTCGTAGCCCTTTTATATGACCATAGTCTTTTAAATAAGGTCGTAACCTTCAGGTATGTCTCTTGGACTTGTTTCCCGATAACCCTTTGAACTTGTTCAAAAGGTTAGTCCCCGAGTATGATGGCCTTGGCCTTTATGTCGAGGGTTGCCTCTTTGAGGTCTTATGAGTTTAAATTTTCATAGTTTGAATGTGTTTGACTATCGATGTTAGTCCCCAAGAGGTCGAGATGTACTTGTGTCTTGGCTCTTGAGTCTTTTCTCATATAGAATCGTAAGTATGGAGTAACAAATTTCTTCAAGACATGAGATGTTTAAATAGAAAAGGTGTTTCGTTCAATAACTCGCACGTGTGTACATGTTTTGCCTTAGAGGCTCGGTATTCCTATATGGGCACGATTCCTTTGACCGTTTGGCCCATTACAAAGTTTCCCTATCGAGGCCTTTTTAGGCGTGAAGTATTTTCCTATTTTCCTCGAAAATACAGTCCCCGAGGGGTGATGCCCCCAATATTCGATGTTGATTGGAAAGAAGCCTTGGATACTTGTTGAATTCCCATTAGGTAGCATATAATTGTTTCCTCGTTAAAAACCTTCACGGAAAAACCCATTTGGGATAAAACTTGATCTAAGGGAAAAAGAGTGCAACGCATGCTTTAAAACCTAAGGTCTTCGAGTTGAAGACCGCCTCGACGTCTTCGATCGAACACCTGCGAGGGGTTAGTCTTAAACATAAATGGAAAAAGAAGAAAGTCATACCTTAGCAATAATATCGTTTGAGTAGTGATACATTCTAGTTGTTTGGTAATTGTTCGCCTTCCATTGTGCTAAATTTGTAAGATCCCTTCCCTACGACTCCGATGACTCGGTACTGTCCTTCCCAATTATGGCCCAATTTTCCTTCATTTGGGTCTCGAGTATTGAGGGTGACTTTCCTTAAAACTAAGACCCCAGTTTCGCAGTGGCGAAGGTTCGCCCTCTGTTATAATACCTCTCGATCCTTTGCTTTTGTGCTTCCATTTGAACAAGTGCATCTTCTCGTTTTTCATCTAGTAGATCGAGACAAGTGTTCATAGCCTCGTGGTTTGAATCCTCGGTGGTATGCTGAAACCTGACGCTGGGCTCCCCGATCTCGACCAGAATTAACGCTTCGGACCGGTACACCAAAGAGAATGGAGTTTACCCTATGCTTGATTTCGACGTCATTCGATATGCCCATATTACCTCGGGCAACACTTCTCTCCACTTCCCTTTCGCATCATTCAACCTCTTCTTCAAATTTTCGATAATAGTTTTGTTTGTGGATTCGGCCTGGCCGTTTGCCCTTGGGTGATACAGTGTCGATAAAATCCTTTTGGTCTTATGATCTTCGAGGAATTTTGTCACTTTGCTGCCGATAAATTTCTTCCCATTGTCGCATACTATTTCAGCGGGTATCTCGAACCGACATACGATGTGGTCCCATATGAAATCTAAGACTTCATTTTCTATTAATTTCTCGAAGGCCTGCGCTTCGACCCATTTTGATAAGTAATCAGTCATAAACAAAACGAACTCCTGGTGCTGTTGGTAGGGGGCCGACGATGTCCATCCCCCATTTCATGAATGGCCAGGGGGTAGGACTAAATGGAGTTTTTCATCGGGCTGATGGATCACCGGTGAAAACCTTTCACATTTGTCGCACTTTCGAACGAACTCCTTAATATCTCTTTCCATGCTATCCCAGTAATATCCAGCTCTAATTACTTTACGAACCAAAGAGTCAGCACCAGAGTGGTTCCCACAAGTGCCTTCATAGATTTCTCACAACACATAATCGGTGTCCCCTGGTCCTAAGCATATTGCCAGCGGTCCGTCGAAGGTCCCCGATACAATATTCTATTTTCATCTAGCATGAATCGAGTCGCTTTGTCCCGTAGGGCCCTCGACTCCTTAGGGTCCCAGGGGAGCTTCCCGTGCTTCAAATACTCAACATATTTGTTCCTCCAATCCCATGTCAAACTTTTAGAATTAATCTCAACATGACCTTCCTCGACCACGGACCTTGACAATTGGACAACAGTACCTGGGACAACGTCATCTTCCTCGATCGATGACCCCAAGTTCGTAAGTGCATCAGCCTCACTGTTTTGTTCTTGAGGTTTATGGTCCAGCGTCCATTATTTGAAACGGTGCAATGTTACTTGTAGTTTGTCCAAATACCTTTGCATCCTATCCTCTCGAACTTCGAAGCTTTTGTTTACTTGGTTTACCACTAAATGAGAGTCAAATTTTGCCTCGATGACCTCCGCTCCCAGGCTTTTGGCTAGTTCGAGACCCGCAATCATGGCCTCATACTCGGGCTCATTGTTAGTTAATCCAAAAGTTTTGATAGATTGTCTAATGATACCGCCCGTAGGTAATTTTAAAACAATACCGAGCCCGAACCCTTTCACATTCGAGGCGCTGTCTGTGAAGAGGGTCCACACCCCCGATGATGTACCCGATCTTAGTAGAAGTTCCTTTCTACTTCAGGTACGAGGGAAGGCGTAAAATCAACCACGAAGTATGCTAAAATTTGAGACTTGAGGTCGTTCGAGGTTTATACTCGATATTGTATCCTCCAAGTTTGATGGCCCACTTGGCCAGCCGGCCCGACAGCTCGGGCTTATGCAAAACATTTCGAAGTGGGTATGTAGTTAACACACATATGGGATGACATTGGAAATATGGCTTTAATTTTCTAGATGCGCTTATTAATGCAAGTGCTAATTTTTCTAAATGCGGATACCTGATTTCAGCATCTCCTAAGGCTCGACTTACATAATTAACAGGAAATTGCGTACCTTGGTCTTCTCGAACAAGCATGCCACTTACTGCTACCTCAGACACAACCAAGTATAAGTAAAGTTTTTCGTCTTCCTTCAGAGTGTAAAGTAGGGGCGGGCTCGATAAGTACCTCTTTAACTCCTCCAACACTCGCTGACATTCTGGAGTCCATGCGAAGTCATTCTTCTTTTTGTAATCTACACACATTCTAAGTTTGTTTCCCTTTTTGGGAATTACTATTGGCTAGCCACTCAGGGTATTTTACTTCCCTAATGGACCCTATTTTGAAGATTTTAGTTACCTCGTCCTTTATGAATGTGAGCTTCACCTCGGACTGGGGTCTTCCTTTTTTCTTTACCGGTTTGGACCTAGGGTCGAGACTCATCAGATGGGTTGTTATCTCCGAGGGGATCCATGTCATATCTAAATGGGACCAAGCAAAATAATCTATGTTATCGATAATGAATTGAATGAGTTTTTTCCTGAGTTCGGGGGTTAACCCCGTTCCCAGGTATACCTTCCGTTCCCGTAAATGCTTGATCAATATCACCTGCTCTAGTTCCTCGATCGTGGACTTCGTTGCGTCTGACTCCTCGGGGGCGACAAAAGCTCGGGGGTGGGGGTGGGTCAGGAAGTCATCTCCCTCATCCTCGGCTACCTGTTCCTCGGATTCAATCGAGGATACGGACTATGATTTCTATTTGTCTGTCTGCTTATTTTTTATGTTCGATGTTTTCGAGGTTGAGGGTGTCGATACTGGTGTCAAATCATGAACTGCAAACATCTGCTTTGCTGCATGTTGCTCCCTGTACACTGTCTTCACACAATCTTTTGTCGAAAATTTCATCATTTGGTGAAGGGTCGAGGGTACTGCCCTCATGCTATGGATCCATGGCCTCCCAAGCAATGCATTGTACCTCATGTAACCTTCGATTACATGAAATTTAGTGTCCTGTATAGTCCCAGCCACATTTACTGGGAGGATTATTTCTCCCTTCGTCGTTTCGCTTGCCATGTTGAAGCCATTCAAGACTCGAGATGCAGATATGATTTGATCTAGCAGCCCGAGCTTCTCTACGACCCTCAACCCGATTATGTTCGCCGAGCTACCTGGATCCACAAGAATACGTTTAACTTGAAGTTTATTTAACAGAACAAAAACTACTAATGCATCATTTTGCGGCTGAGAGAGGCCTTCGGTGTCTTCTTCATTGAATGTAAGGGTACCTTCGGGCACGTAGTCTTGAGTCTGCTTCTCCCTTGTAATTGACACTTTAGTGCATTTGAACACGGGTCCCTGCGGGGTGTTGACTCCGCCGATGATCATATGAGTAACATGTTGAGGCTCCTCTGGTTCATTCTTTCTATTGGCGTCTCTTTCCCTGAAATGGTTTTTGGCTATGTCGCTGAGAAATTCTCGAAGATGCCCTCATTGAATAATCGGGCTACCTCCTCTCTTAATTTTCTGCAATCCTCGGTCATGTGCCCATGTGTCCCGTGATACTTACACATCAAGTTGGGATTCCTTTGAGAAGGGTCAGTTTGTATAGGTTTAGGCCATCTGGTATCCCTAATCTTCCCAATGGTTGAAACGATCCCCGAGGCATCGATGATGAAATTGTATTCAGATAATCGAGGTGCTTTTGCCGGTCCTACATGCCTATCAAATCCGGACTTACGCATGAGTCCCCAAGGATTCTGTCCTCGATCCATTCTTCGATCATTCCGAGGTGCGTTGCGCCTCGAACTGTTTCTTCATTCATCGACATACGACTGATACCGTTCTTTTTTCGACCTTGGTTCCTTGTCTGCGTCCCTCAAATCCTTTGCTGATAATCTGCTTGGATAAACCAAACCCTAGGGGGATCCTAACTATTCGTCCTCGACCCTAATCTTTGACTGATATCAGTTATGCACATCCGCCCAATTCACGGCGGGATACTCAATCAAGTTTTGTTTTAACTGTCGTGACGCTATTGAGCTCTGCTCGTTTAACCCCTGGGTGAAAGATTGAACGGCCCAATCATCGAAGACTGGTGGTAGTTCCATTCATTCCATCTTAAATCGAGACACGAATTCCCTCAACATCTCGTTGTCCCTTTGTTTAATTTTGAACACGTCCGATTTCCTTGTTGCAACTTTAATAGCGCCAGCATGTGGCTTCACAAATGAATATGCCAACATGGCGAATGAATTGATAGAGTTAGGGGGCAAGTTGTGGTACCAAATCATCGCCCTCTTGGACAAAGTCTCCCCAAATTTCTTTAGCAGAACTGATTCGATTTCATCGTCCTCCAAGTCGTTTCCCTTTATACCGCATGTGTATGTAGTGATGTGCTCATTGGGATCGATGGTCCCATTGTATATAGGTATGTCAGGCATGCGAAACTTCTTTGGAATAGGCTTCAGATCCACGCTCGGGGGAAAAGGTTTTTGCACAAACTTTTTGGAATCAAGGCCTTTCAAAATCGGAGGCGCTCCTGGTATTTGGTCGACCCGTAAGTTGTATGTCTCCACTTTTTATCATTGTCTTCGATCCTTTTTTCTGTTTACTCGATCCTTTTTGTGAGTTATTCGAGCATTCCCATGACAGTGGGGTCATCCCCAGATCTATTATCGCTTGACCTTTCCAGTATTGGTTCAGCACGGCGAGTATTTTCTGGTCCCATCACTCTCGGAGTTCTTTGTTGGCTTTGCAGCTGAGCGATAGCAGTTTGTTGTGCTTGTAACATTTCGAAGATTACTTGGAGGTTGACTTTCCCATCTTCTCAACCCAGTGTTCTTTGGCCACCAGGTCGGTTCTCCCCGTGTATGCTTCCTCCGACGTCGGTGCCTAAGTCGGCGTTTAGAGAAATATGTGAACCAACATCGTCTGGCTCCACATTTGGCATTCCCCCAGGGTTTATCGGTGGTACACCGACCCCTATATTGTTGTTTTCCCCATGAAATATGAGACCTTCGTTGTTATGAACATGTGTGTTTTGCGAGTTTGACATGTTTTAATTCTGAGAATCAGAAAATCTTGACAAGAAAAAGTGTAAAAATATCATGTGTAATGAGAATCAGCAATGAAATAATCACTATTATATTTAGCCCCACAGTGGGCACCAAATTGTTTACCCTAAAAACTAAGTAACAATTTAAATTTATAATGAGGTCTTAAAGATATGCAATTTAATCCAATACTAATTAGTCTAACAAGAAAAGTAAGTATGGGAGTTGAGTAAGCAGATTAAATCAAACCAGTATATGAACGAGTTTCTTCCTCAAGCCCCAAGGTGACCTCGAGAAAGACCTCGATGAACAGTAGAAATAAGCAAAGCGGATGTAATAAATCTATAAGACAATTTTTGAGAGATGAGCAGAAAAGTAAAGGTGTATATTCTTTGCCAATGATTGATTGTCATTACAAATGATTGGGGTCCCTTTATATAGGAGGGGAAACCTAAATAAGGTACATTTTTATTTACAGTAAAGAATCTTTTTAGGACAGCTGTATAGCCACCTAGTATGGATTCGTACTAAATCTTTTTGGCTATTTGATCGTGCGAGCAAGTTCGTATGATGTTTTTAGACTTGTGTGCATAGTTGGTATAGAGCCCCGAGGGTTTGGGTGAGTTTCGGATAAGCTACGGAGCGAAATTGGACTTAGAAAATTAAATGTTGCTTTCAGTTCCGGTGCAGGCCTCTGATCTCGCATATGCGAGATCAGGCTTCACATTTGCGACCTCTGATGGGTTCACATTTGCGAGCTACTCATCGCTTTTGTGAAGAGTATCTGTGCCATATGTTTTCGCATTTGCGAAGGGGGAGTTGGGTAGGCAATGATCGCAAATGCGATTAATGGGTCGCATTTGCGGAGGGATCAGAGTTTGTATTTGGGAAGAAAGCAGGGGTGTGATGATCTTCGCATTGGCGGGGCTCGCATTTGCGAAACCCATGTCGCAAATGCGACATCTGCAACTGACCAAATATGACTTAGATGGGATTTTTGGTTCATTCCTTGAATTTTCAAAACCTAGAACCCTAGAGGCGATTTTTCCAAGATTTTTTCTTTCCCAAATCATTGGTAAGTGATTCTAACCTAGTTCCTTTCAATCTTTCATTACATTTCACAAGTTTTCAACCTAAAATCTAGAGTTTTCATGGTGGAATTGGGGGGTTTTGGTTAGAAATTAGGGATTTGGTAAATTGGGGATTTAGACCTCAAATTGAGGTCGGATTCCAAAACAAATTACATAACCGGGCTCGAGGGTGAATGGGTAATTGGGTTTTGGTCCGAACTTCGGGATTGGACCAAGTGGGCCTGAGGGTTGACTTTTGTTGACTTTTTAAAAAATGGCCTAAATTGAATTCTTTGCAATCATGGGTAGTTCCTAATGCTTAATTTGAATTGTTTTGTTGGTAATTTGCTATCTATTGGTTCGGAGGCTTGTTTGAGATGCAAAGATGTGACTGAGTAATGAGTGATCTTTGGAGCGAGGTAAGTGTTGTGTCTAACCTTGACTTGAGGGAATTAGGAACTCTCGGACTATTTGCTATGTGAATTTCATGTGAGCGGCGTGTATGTGTGGTGACGAGTGCTTATGCGCCGCCGAATTCTCTATTTCTCCTATTTCCCCTTTCTTCTTATATTATCTCTTGCCCTGTCTTAGTTGTTATATGCTCTAAATGGGTTTCCATGCCTAATTTCTACTTGTTAGTCATTGTTTCCTCCTGTTTATGATATTAGTTCTTCCCATAGTTTGATTATACTATTTACTCAAGCTGGTTTATCTGTACCTTCTAGTTATAAATTCTGGATTGGTCTCGATGTGTAGTACTACTTATTCGGCTTATCATATTGTATAAAGTTTCCTATTTGTTCAATTTGGTGCTTGGAATTGTAAAGGGTTTTGTGATTGAATTGTGTGTTTTATTGTGCTTATTGAGTACTTGATATTGATATGGTGGAATCGAGTTGCACGCCACAATAGGTGAATAAGAGTGATATGTTGAGGTAGAATAAGGGAGAATCTATATTGTACGGTGGGAACGGGTTGCACGCCGCAACATGTGTAATAAGGGTGGATTATTTTGGTGGAATAAGGGTGAACTATAATTATGATATTGTGATATGGTGGGATCGGGTTGTGCGGCGCAACACTTAATATATATATATATATGCATTATTGTTTACATTATTATGAGGAAATAAGGGAGGATTATGTGACGTACAGTGGGATCGGGTTGCGCGCCGCAACAAGCTATGTGTTTATATTTCCCTGAGCTGTGTTAGTTTTACGGTATCTTCTTTTGCACTTAAAGATTGGTAAATTCTGAACTTTGCTGGCTTATTTCCTGGGGTTGTAGTTATTACTTGCAATTTACTGCTTTATTCTATTCTGTATTTCCTTTTTTTGTCTTTATTATATATAATGCGTACAGGTTGTAGTATGAGTGACCCTCCTTAGCATCGTCACTACTTCGTCGAGGTTAGGCTCGGCACTTACAAAGTACATGGGATCGGTTGTACTCATACTACACTTTGCACTTCTTGTACAGATTTTGGAGTTGGTCCCAGCTGATCGAGAGGCACAGAAGCTCGTACTGGTTCTTTGGAGACTCAAGGTAGATCTGTTGGCATTCGCAAACCTTGAAGTCCCCATCTATATTTTCCTTATTTTTATTGTTTCTTTCATTCAAACAGTTGTATTTCTTTCAGTCCTTGTAGTAAATCCTAAAAGTTCGTGAATTGTGACTCCAGATCTGGGTTGTAGTAAATAATAAAGCATTTATATTATTCCTCACTCACTTCATTTCGTTTTAGCTTATTTGATGTTATTTACTGAATTGTATAAAAATGGAATTAATGATTCTCTAACGTTGGCTTGCCTAGCAAGTGAAATGTTATGCGCCATCACGGCCCCGACGATGAGAATTTCGGGTCGTGACAGCCATAGACAGTACAAGACATTTTCCAGGGCACTGCCATTAGTGTCATAGACAATCACTTGCGCCGAAAAGGCAGTGCTACAGATAGTGTCTTGCACCGAAACGACAGTGCTACAGGTAGTGCAAAGCGCCAACAATGCCATCCAAGAAAAAGTTTAATTCCTCATTAGTATTGGACATGTAAATTCGGTCCTTACCTTATAAATATCCCTAAAAGTTAGTTTTTGAAGGGTTAGACATCATTCGAGAGGTTTAGACATCATTAGTGAGGGTTAGACATCATTAGAGAGGCAAGAGGCTATGGAATACTTCAGAAGCACGAATATCTCTAGTTTTCTCTCTCCGCTTTCCTTTAATCTGTAGTTTAATGCTTTTGAATATTACTATGATTTTTATACAATTATTAGTAGCTAATTTTTTCTCTAGGGTTTTGATGGAACCTTTTGTAAGATAAATTCTCGTTATACTTTTATATAATTGAACTGTTAGATTTCTCTACTTGTTCAACTACGTGTTTACTGATGTTGAATGAATGATCATCGATTAACTGTGTCTATTTATTATGTGTTGCTTGAGAAATGATGCATATTTAGGTGGTTGTTGAACAATGCACTCCTAAGGTATATGAGAGATTAATACGTCAGGTTTAAAGGCGTGATTAGAGATAACGAAACTTTGACGTGATCATAATGAGCAGTGAAAAAGTGCAAGCTAGCGTAATTCGAGAGAATATGACTAGTACATTATTGTAATTGCTCGAGAGAGAATTATGATAAGTCGAGTGCTCATAATCAGTAGATAATACTTAGGCAAAATTATAGAAGACGTAGCGGGAAGAACTCTGATAATTGGGGAATCTTAACTCTACACCTCCTTAATCTTTTCTCCAACACTTAATATCCCTAGTTGTTAATTTACTACTTTAATTTATTAGTTAATTAGTTAGATATAAGAATATTAATATTTAAAACTTCGGAATTGTTCGAGCTTGTCCTCTTAGTGATAGTCAACAGTTGTAGTTAAACCTTAGTTCTCTGTGAGATTAAACTCTGGACTTTTAAACTAGATTATATTTGCAGCGATCGCTTATCATTTTTACGACTAGAGTTGGGCGTGATCAAATTTTGGCGTTGTTGCCGGAGAACTAATAGTGTAGTTGTAGTTGTATATTGTTGATACCCAAATTTTGCCATCACATTTTTAAAATAGTATATATACTTTCAAAATGTCATCTTCGCATTATTATTTAAATTGCAAGCATTTTTTTATAATTTTTCATGATTTTTTGAGCTTTAAAATTAATTTTCTCGCATTTAAAATACTTGAATATTACTAATTATTCCTTCAAATTATTTGTGATGACTTAGCCATCCAAATTTATTATTTTGAAGCCATATATATGTTTAAAATATTTTTTTACTTCAATTCATATAATTACATTAGTATTTTTTAAGCTATTTACATAATCTTGCAATAATAGTCTATATTTTGCAATCTACTACATTTGTTATTTTATTCAAGGTCAAAATATTTTTTTTACATTTTTATAATCTTCTACTGTTATTTTAGATTAACTATATTTTATTTTAGCTATTTTATTAAATTATTTTTTCTTTAATTTATTCTATTTTTAAAATTTGGCCCAAAATAGGCCAAATTCGGACCCCAGTCCACCAGCCCACACCTAAAACTCAAGCCCAATACCAGCAACCCATCACCCACTCCCATTTTAAATCCATTGAACACCATTATCCCACTACCAGCCGCCTCTAAACTCTCTCGGTCTCGCCTCTCTATGAAGAACCCCAATCGCCTCCCTTCACAAATCCCTCTCCTAATCCTGTTAACAATGGGATTCACCCATTATTTACTTACCGTATTCATGTTCCCTCTCCACTGGTTGCCTCTTTATGGTATTACATAGTACTTGCTCTATTTTGGCAAGTACAAATCTTCGAATCAAGGGGAATCAGTTTTAATCATTGGGATTCAGACGATTTTTTCTATATACGTTTATCTCTGGCCAATTTTCGATTTTTGTCAACTAGGATTTTGTTGGTATTCTCTTAATCCGATACAAAATTGATTTTTGCATGTTATTCTTTCCTTATTTTTGTGAATCGATTGATGTTTTCCTTTTTGATTTTGGTTAATTGAACACTGTAAAAACCCCTTCCCTAACCCCCTAAAACGGACCTAGTTATCACTATTATTGCACTCACTATATTTTCCCTCACTTGTTCACTTCCTTTGAAGCATTTGGCTCATTGACCGGCTGAAAGCCAAGGCCAGAATATTATCAACCTCCTCCAGAGCAAGAACTGCTCGGAGCCCTTTCAAGGCTCTTGTGAACTCTGAAGCATCGAGGATCCGAGGTTCTTGCTACCAGTATTCTAAACTCCTTATTATTTTGCTCGTTTAATTTCTATACTGGTTAGTGTCCCTAACTCTTGCAATGTTAACTATTTTCCTCCTGCTTATCTATATGTGTTCTATGTATCAGTGTTGCTTAAATTCTGTGAGCATGATTCAGTTTCCTCGTTATTTATGAGTTCCTGATATTGTACTATCGTGCTATTTTTCTATGACCCCCCTGCAATTCCATGTTCTTTGTTAGGTTAATTCATTAGGTTGCACACATGTGATGCTTTCATTATTAGAATGGATTCAAATTTTTCTTGGTTTGCTTTAGACCAATGTGTGTTCTCTGTTATATCCTGCACTTCTATGTTGGCATTCTAGACCTTGTGAAGTCCTTTTGTCCAATAAGACAGACCTCTAAGGCTATTGTTCATTAACTCTGTTACATGCTTGGTTTAGGATGAATTCTAGGATAAAATTTCTATGCTAGTTCTTCCTACTATCTAGGCAATTGGGTGCAAATAGTTATACTTGCTTGTCTCATTCTCTTTTAAATGCTGCACGATCTCATGAGTTAGGACATTGCTGAGGTTTATAGTAGGCCATTGCTATTAGTGTTGCCATGCTGCATGTGATCAATTTCATATAGAACTGCATATCTCTCTGACAATAACTACTTCAAATAAGACTCACCTGTTTAAAATTTATCTTTGAACCATGCTGGGTAATGTCTTGGTTGCTGGGAATTAGTATGTGTGTGTTTTTCCTGTAAACTAGCTTTCCTTAATCTTCTTAATGAGTTCAGCATGCTACGCCCTTTTCTCTGATTGAATAACTACTCGATCATGAACCTATGTTATTAGTTTCCTATGTCAAACTCACCCTATTAAAGAGCTCTACTGATTCTCCTAGTTTTCATGTTCAAAACCCATTTGTTTCTAAAATTCAAGCTTTAAAAGGCCTTATGTGAGTCCTATCAATATGTTTATGATTATGTATCTATGTCATAGAACCACTGTTTGTAGGTTTTAGAGTTGTTTACTTGGTTGTCACACATAGTTTGTTAATTTATGTGGTTAAGTTGTTCATCTGCTATTGCTGGGTAAGAAGGTCTTCCCTTTGGGCATAGTGTGGATTCTTGTGTGAGTTTGAGTTGAGATATTGATGTACTCTGAGGTTTGAGGTGTATTTGGATTTGGGTTTGCTGCACGTTTGAGGAAAGAACCTGCTGAAGGCCCAAGCTTTACTGGGTTATAGTCTTTTGGGACTGCTATATACTGGGCTGTAATATTTTAATATGTAAATTTCGCACTTGTATTCACTAATTTTGGGTCTGCAATAATTTTTTTGTAAACTGAACAGATAGGTAAATTAGTAAAAGAGGTAGGTTATTCTAATTCTCACACAAATGGGTAGAAAGCATGCCTATAGGACCTATGTGTTCTACTTGTTGTTATCGCCTAGCATGTTTCTGTACACCGATAGACATCATGCCTATAGAAAATCACACACTCCACTCAAGTTGTCTAATACATGAACACTATCCAAAGTATGATAGTTTAAGAAAATGTTGTACCTGCTTCCATGTCTACTACTGTGTGCTCTTGGACAACATGTCTAGAAAAAATTGACATATGCAATTACTTGTTAGAGAGCATGCCTATAGGATATAATAATACACGCCTTTGCTAATGCTCATCTAGATACCATGACTATAGGATTTTTAACTAACTAATTAGTTGTTTATGTTGTTTTCATTATACTGCCCTACCTAGATGACATGACTATAAGGGATAAAGTATTATAGAATCAAGTTAGAGTGACGACTGTTAAAATCCTGCCTATAGAATACTCTCACTCGCCTAGAAAGCCTATCTACAAAATCAATGTTGTTAATCTTGAGTCTTCTAAATAGTTGTACTGCCTCATTGCGCATTTTAGAGATCATTCCTATGAGATTTGTAATACATACGATCTGTAAGTTCGTTGTTCTAAGACAACAACATTGCCTATACGCTTGAAATCATAATCACATAGAAGCCATTACTATAGGATTTAAGGACTCTAATTCGTCTTAGTTCTGAAATTTATCTACTGCTTATATTATGAACCTACTCGCGTGCATTTGTTTCTTACATGTGGAGGCCAACTTGAGCCATTTATTGTCTTTATGTGAAATCCTACAAGTTTTGAAAGTCTCTTAGATTTATCATTTTTGAGCAACCTAAGTAAGTCTAGAACCACCCAAATAGAGGTCCAAAGCCTCCTGGACCATAGGCATGGGACATGTAGTGCACGCATAGGACATGACTTAGAACTAAATTAGAACACTTTAAGTAAATAGCTTCAACATAGTAATTAGGTAGCAGGAGATGATAGTCTGTACTCGCTGAATAATATGAGCAACTCCTATCTAAAAAGAGTTGCGAAGTATTACTTATGTTGCACGGGGTGATCCTTTAGGCTAAAAAACTTAGGATCGCCCCTTTCTTTATATACTTGACATCTATATTTAGTCGTTTAAACATTGTAGTTGTATTCTTGTGGTCCTTAAGATTTGTGCCAATTGCGTTATAATGAACTTATTCGACCTTTATATTCTCTTTATTTATTTGATCACCTAGTCTAATTACATAATACACATAGTTCTAAGTTCGGCCAGGACCCACAGTTGTGGACCTCGAAGAGTGCCTAACATCTTCTCTTTGAGGTAATTTGATCCCTTACCCGATCTTTGGTGATGTTGACTAGTCGAACAGATTTATTTGCACAATAGGTGCCCTAACACACCTTAAAATCATTAGGTGACGACTCTTCTCTTTTAATACCCATTTAAAAGAGTTGGCACATGTCGAAGTTCGCTTTCGCGAGAAAAAGGGGGCTCGACATACATATTGCTAAATTTCAAGTTTGATCTTTTATTTTGTTTTATTTTTATTTTATTATTAAAAAAAGCTAACTGTTGATTTGAGAAATATGACATCTTGGAATTATGGGAAATTAGGTGTAGATAATTCTTTTATTGATCCTCATGGATATTGTGAAGGAAACCACCCATGTCAAAATTATCAAAATATTCCTGAGAGCGAGTTATGTGCACCAACTCAATCTTTGTGATGACCCAAAAGGTCATCCTGTATATTCTATCTAACTATGTGTTCTAAGGTTGTGAAAACCTCCTTCTATATCACCTCAATTTGCGTGCGCAGCCCGGGCATGTAGCCGGGAAGCCTTTATGTGAAAATTGATAACAAAATGATAATTTCGTATTGGAAATTTGAATAATGTTGACTTCAGTTAATGTTTTCGGTAAACGGACCCGGACCCGTGATTTGACTATCCCAGAGGGTCCGTAGAAAAATATGGGACTTGGGGGTATGCCCGGAATCGAATTCTGCGGTCCCAAGCCCGAGAAATGAACTTTTAAAGAAAATTATTTTCTGAAAAATATAAAGGTTTTTGAAAATGAAATTTGAGGTGAAACCTGTGATATCGGTCCCGTATTATGGTTCCGAAGCCTGGTACAGGTTCGATATGATTTATATGTGTTATCTGTGAAGTTTGGAAATAAACGGACTTCGTTTGGCGTGATTCGGGCCTTAAATGGAAAATTTGAAGTTTATGAAGTTTTGAGAATTTCTATAGATTTTGAGGTTTAATTCGATGTTTATGATGTTATTTGGGTGGTTTAATTATTTGAATAAGTCTGTAGGATGTTTAAGAGGTTGTATGTGTATTTGGCTTTGAGCCCCGAGGGCTTGGGTGAGTTCCGGGCAAGTGTCGGAGTGCAAAACTTGGTAAAACTCTGGTGTTTTATTGTTGTTGCCGGTGTCCCGGTAATTGCCCTATGCGAACACACTCAAGGGAGTGCGAACGCATCTGGGGGTCTGGTTAAACTATAAACTATTCGAATGCAACCCCAAGGGTGCGAACGGGGACCCATAGGGAGAAGACCCTATGCGAACGCACCAACCAATCGCGAACGCACAGGGTCAAGAGGTCTGGGGGACTGGGTGGTGCGAAGCTTGTGCGAACGCACCAGTTGGGGCGCGATCGCGGAAGGTAGGTTAGGATAGCCTGTGCGAACGCACTGCACGTGCCGCGATCGCACTGAGTAAGATCGCCTAGTTATTTCTAAGTCTAAAAACAGAACCATTTCAGGATTTCTACCAAAATTCATAAACCCTCTTCTTCTCCAAACCTCATAGGCGATTTTTGAAGAGCTTCTTCACCATAATCTTTTAGGTAAGTAATCTTTAACTCGTTTTCTTCCATTTTCATCAACATCTATTAGATTCTAGGCCTAAAAACATGAAATCAAAGGTAGAAACTGGGATTTTCGGGTAGAGTTAGGGCTTTTTGAATATTTGGGAATTTGACCTTGTTTTAGGGTCGGATTTCAAAACAAATTATATATTCGGGTTCGTGGGTGAATGGGTGATCGGATTTTGGTCCGAACCTCGTGTCGACCAAGCGGGGACGGGGTTGATTTTTGGAAATTTTGGAAGAATGTTGGGAACTTGTTATATGGATTGAACTTGTTATATCTAAACTCCTGATTTCTAGTCTCAACTCTACCTGTTCAAATTAGAAGTACTTTCCTAGCATTCCTTGTTTCTTATAAGATCTTATTTGACTTAAATGAAAACTTTGTTTTTCCTACCGCCATGCTATGTCTTCCTTCATACGCTGCCTACGTGACTTGAACTAGTATAATCTCGCTCTATAAATGGCTAACAAGAAATTGGAATATCTATACGTTGGTCAAGCATGCCCGTGAGTCATACCTTGTGACTTAAATGATTTTTCCCTTAAGTACTACTTGGGTTTAATTGATGACCACCCGTGTTGATGGTATTCTTTGATGTTGCCTATTTACTGAGCATTTGTTCAAACTGAGATTATTCGGTAAAGCTAATTGTCTAAGTGAGATTGGTTAAGCTGATTCCCTTGTCGGGATGATTTGGTTTCTTGGTTATGAACTTGAATATATAGAATCGTTGCCATATTTTCCTTGTTTTCCCCTCTTTATGTTGTTCTCTCTTTGTGCTTGGCATTCCTCTCAGTGGCTACTTAAAATTGGGACTACGGACAGAGATCCGGGAGCTTTCCCCTTGTACTGCAATGCATGACAAATACTGAGTTGCAGACTGAGCTCCGATAGTTTTATGATTGAGGAGAATTGGATCGAAAGATATAAATATATATACTGAAAAGTATATTTGAAAATTATTTGTCTTGTAGAATAATGATATTTGAAAGAGCAGTATTTGGGAAAATATATTATGAACATCACATATTTTGATGTTATTTGAGAGGGAAGTACTTGGGAGAATATATTTTGAACATCACGTATTTTGATGTTATTTGAAAGAGCAGTACTTGGGGAATTATATTTTGAACATCACGTATTTTGATGATATTTGAAAGAGCAGTACTTGGGAAATATATTAAGAACATCACGTATTTTGATGATATTTGAAAGAGCATTATTTGGGAAAGTATATTTGAACACCACGTATTTTGAAGAGACTGTGTTGTTAAGATTTATCTTATTAAAAATATATAAATATGCATTCCGAGAAAGTATGTTTCAAAGAATAAATTTCTCGATTTCGAAATGATTATATCTTCAATGCTTTCAAAATAAACTCACGATTTAAAGGTTTTCACTTGAAGTTTGACCAGCTTTATTGAGTTTATTGGCTAAGGCCTGACGTAGATAAGTTGATGCAGTGCTGAGTTGCTAATGTTTTTATTGGGTATTGATTCTCACCATTTGGATTGCATTCTTTCCATTCTCTTTGCGTATTTCTATTATGCTGTCCGTTGATCATAATTATTGAATTTCCTGTCGTATTATTCGATCGTATCGCTAATTATATTGAAAAATCTTTAGATAGATATTATGTTTCGGTCTTTTATGCATTTATGCCTTTTTTATTCATTAGACCGGTGGTGTCTTGACTAGTCCTCGTTACTACTTCACTGAGGTTAGTCTTGATACTTACTGGGCACCGCTGTGGTGTGCTCATACTAAACTTCTGCAAATTTTTGTGTGCAGCTTCAAGTTATTGTTGTTGGTAGCTGCGCAGATCATTGCTGAGGAGACTCAAGGTAACCTGCTGCTGCGTTCGCAGGCTTCGGAGTCACCTTCCTGTTTTATTTCTATCCAACTGTACTTACTTATTCCTAGACAGTTCTATTTAGATTTGATAGAAAGATTTCGTAGAGCTTATGACTTGTATTTACCGGGTTTTGAGGAAATTATAAACTCTGTCAAGGATTCTATTTCGAAATTTACAAAAAAATAATTCCTTTATTATTGTTGTTGTTCAGTGGAAATGTTAGGCTTACCTAGTCCCTAAGACTAGGTGCCATCACAATACCCAACGGAGGGAAATTTGGGTCGTGACAAGTTGGTATCAGAGCTCTATATTCATAGGTGCTACGAGTCATAAGAGGGTTTGGTAGAGTCTTGCGGATCGGTACGGAGACGTCTATACTTATCTTCAAGGGGCTACGGAACTATCAGGACAATTTCACTTCCTTCATTCCTATCGTGCGAGTTCATTGATCTAGAAGTTTGAAATTATCGTTCCATTCTATAACCGATGGTGAGGACACGAGCGGCGGTTTCGGATTATGTTACCCCAAAGTAAATGTCGCAAGGGTCAGAGACAGAGGCCAACTAGGAGCACGTGCCGCAGTAAGATGCCTACCAGAGCAGCCGTTGAGGAGTCGCTAGTAGCTCTAGTTGGGGGGCAGGTACTGGGGGTGCCTGTTGCTACCTCGGATTTTAGGAGACCTGAGCGCAGTTTTGAGTAAAATTGGTACATCGACTCAGTCAAGGTTGATTGTCGTGCATCAATTACTTCACAGATAAGGGGAGGAGTTCAGACTCCCACCGTCTACACTCCAGAGTAGCGAGATCATATTGGTCAAGTTCCAGCTGTCATGGCAGCAAGACATGTGGTTTCAGTTCAGCCCGTGGTTAGGACAGCAACATCGGAGGTAGAGCACCTTGGGATTTAGAGGTACTGGAAGTACCACCCTTCTATCTTTCATTGGATTGGCGGCGGGTAATGCCCAGGGTTTTCTGGAGAGTGTCACCATATTCTTCATACTTCAGGTATTATGGAGACGAGCGGGATTGCTTTTGTCACGTCTCAGGTCCAGAGTAGTGGGTTGATCAGCGGTGGCGGCATATGGGTTGGGGTAATCTGGCCGAGTTAGCTTCACTAGCATGGATTCAGTCTTTCGGAGATGCTTTGAGAGAGTTGCACCTCAGATCCTTCGGTATGCACGGCGCGCATAGTTTGAGCAGTTGCGTCAGGGCGCTATGTCACTATTGGAGTATGCCGTTGGGTTCAGTGAGTTGGCCAGATATACACCTCACTTGATTGCTTCGGTTAGGAGGCGAGTCCGTAGATTCAGTGAGGGACTCAAGCACAGTAGAAAATCTTAGGTCAACCAGTTCAGTTGCATTACCAGCTTCGCATGGGGGCATTTCAAGTACTCATGGGTCTCAGAGGATCCGTATTGTATGTTTTCCACAGCCACATCGGCAGAGAGATTATTTTCAGTGTGGAGATGTTAGCCACAAGGGTGAGAGACTGTTCTAGGATTCAGGTGGGAGAGTTATAGCAAGGTGTTCAGGTGAGTAGAGGGCACCTAAGAGGGGGAGACCCAACCCATTGTTGTGTTGCATATAGTAAATAGAGGTTGTTGTGCCAGATATCATCACCTAGGTATGTTTTGATGTATTGCAGAGGGGAACCGATTGTATTTCACTATACCTCTGTCGGTCGGGACGAGTTTCCCTTCTTTGTTGTTCCATTTATGAGTGAGTTTCATGTGTTGCCCTCTATTTTTGTGCTTGCTCCTATTGGGAGATTCTATGAGTAGTAGCCCGTGTCTATCATTGTTTTTATTCATCCTTGCTAGTGGTCAAACTGGAAGTGAGTCCATGTCATCCCGTGAGGTAAGCCTTATGTGATTCTCCTGAGTATTTTGTTTTCAAGTTGTGATTTGATACTCCATCGAGATGTGAGATCATCTAGCGTTATGTTTTTTTTATCAGCTGAGATGAGTTAAGGGAGAAAATTCTATTGATATGATATGTACTCAGCATGTGACCTAGCGTTGAGGGCGAGACCCTCGTGATTCTTTGTGATTTGATATGTTTGGACCAGGCTGAGTACTGCGGTGGAATTTTTATCAGTATGGGATCCTTGTGATTTGTTCATATGCTTTGTTTCTTCCTTGTTATATGGCTTTTGGTAAGTCAGTACTGATAGAGAGTTATGCATATGGGCTTGTTTGATAGTACCTTTACATGCTTCTATCTTTCATACCCAGTCATTTCGTAGTGTGCTTCTTTAGTTCAGTTTGCGGGATGTGTGCCCGGTGGTGTTAGCTGTGACTCGGTGATT
Organism: Nicotiana knightiana; assembly: GCA_005239525.1. NCBI lineage: Eukaryota > Viridiplantae > Streptophyta > Magnoliopsida > Solanales > Solanaceae > Nicotiana > Nicotiana knightiana. Next base: position 53,868 of record ML400111.1, on the reverse strand, counting down.
CGGGTGTCCACTGATGAGGTCTTCGTGTTTATGGCATCATTATCGGTATTATGGGATTTGGAAACAGAGTTCTTCCATATGTGGGACTAATTGCCAATGTTGAGTTGATTTCAGGCAGTTATGGTGATCAAAAGTGCTATTGAGCCTATGTGTGATGTGCTATGTTGTGCGGCCGTGCCTTATGGGTGTAGACCTGAGTTGATGCAGCTGGTTGAGGCTAATTCTGGATATGGATTCAGAATCGGGTCTTTTGGAAATGAGTATAAAGTGAGGAATTGATGTATGAGGCTTATCGATGATGGTGAGAGGGCTATATGGCAGTTGTGATGGTGTCATCAGGCTTATTAGGTTGGGATGACGTGGGATCACCCGCGGGGGTGTGTTGGAAATGCGCAATCAGTGATTGGATGAGTTCAAAGTGAATCTTAGCACGTTCGAGGATGAACATTAGTTTAAGAGGGGGAGACTGTGATGATCCAAAAGGTCATCCCGTATATTCTATCTAATTCTATGTTTTGAGGTCGTGAAAACCTCCTTCTATCTCACCTTGATTTGCATGCGCAGCCCAGGCGTGTAGCCGGGAAGCCTTTATGTGAAAATTGATTAAAAAAATGATAATTTTGTATTGGAAATTTGAATAAAGTTGACTTCAGTCAATGTTTTTGGTAAACGGACCCGGACTCGTGATTTGACGGTCCCGGAGGGTCCGTAGAAAAATATGGGACTTGGGCGTATGCCCGGAATCGAATTCCGAGGTCCTAAGCCCGAGAAATGAATTTTTAAAGAAAATTGTTTTCTGAAAAATATAAAGGTTTTTGAAAATGAAATTTGAGGTGAAACCTGTGATATCGGCCCCGTATTATGGTTCCGAAGTCCGTACAGGTTCGATATGATTTATATGTGTTATCTGTGAAGTTTGAAAATAAACGGACTTCGTTTGGCGTGATTTGGACCTTAAATGCAAAATTTTAAGTTTATGAAGTTTTGAGAATTTCTATAGATTTTGAGGTTTACTTAGATGTTTATGATGTTATTTGGGTGGTTTAATTATTTGAATAAGTCCGTAGGATGTTTAAGAGGTTGTGTGTGTATTTGGCTTTGAGCCCCGAGGGCTTGGGTGAGTTCCGGGCAAGTGTCGGAGTGCAAAACTTGGTAAAAATCTGGTGTTTTATTACTTTTGCTGGTGTCCAGGTAATTTCCCTATGCGAACGCACTCAAGGGAGTGCGAACGCACAGGGTAGTGTGGGATCTGGGAGTCTGGGTAAACTATACTCAATTCGAACGCAATCCCAAGGCTGCGAACGCGGACCCATAGGGAGAAGACCCTATGCGAACGCACCAACCAATCGCGAACGCACAGGGTCAAGAGGTTTGGGGGACTGGGTGGTGCGAAGCCTGTGCGAACGCACCAGTTGGGGCGCGATCGCGGAAGGTAGGTTAGGATAGCCTGTCTGAATGCACTGCACGTGCCACGATCGCACTGAGTAAGATCGTCCAATTATTTCTAAGTCTAAAAACATAACCATTTCGGGATTTCTAAATAAATTCATAAACCCTCTTCTTCTCAAATCCCCATAGGCGATTTTTGAAGAGATTTTTCACCATATTCTTTTAGGTAAGTAATCTTTAACTCTTTTCCTTCCATTTTCATCAACATCTATTAGATTCTAGGCTTAAAACATGAAATCAAAGGTCGAAATTGGGATTTTCGGGTAGAGTTAGGGCTTTTTGAATATTTGGGAATTTGACCTTGTTTTGGGGTCAGATTTCAAAACTAATTATATATTCGGGTTCGTGGGTGAATGGGTGATAGGATTTTGGCCCGAACCTCGTGTTTCGACCAAGTGTGGAATTTTGGAAGAATGTTGGAAAATCTATAATTAGGCATTTAAATTGAATTGTTTAGCATTTATTGATGTTATTGAGTCGATTATGTCTAGATACGATTGGTTTGGAGTCGAGTTCGTAAGGAAAGCGGTGCTAGAGGCTTGATTTGGATTTCTTGGAGTCGAGGTAAGTATCTTGCCTAACCTTGTGTGAGTGAAATACCCCTTAGGATTGAGTCTTCTATGTTGATTGTAGTCCGCGTACGCAAGGTGACAAGTGTGTACTCGAACTTGTTTGCAAATAGATTACCCTTTAGGGATTTTTGGTCCTTATGCCCCCCCCCCCATATGGATTGAACTTGTTATATCTAAATTCCTGATTTCTAGTCTCAACTCTTCATGTTCAAGTTAGAAGTACTTGCCTAGCATTCCTTGTTTCTTATAAGATCTTATTTGACTTAAATGAAGACTTTGTTTTTCCTACCGCCATGATATGTCTTCCTTCATACGCTGCCTATGTGACTAGAACTAGTATAATCTCGCTCTATAAATGTCTAACAAGAAATTGGAATATCTATACGTTGGTCAAGCATGCCCGTGAGTCGTACCTTGTGACTTAAATGATTTTCCCCTTAAATACTACTTGGGTTTAATTGATGACCGTCCGTGTTGATGGTATTCTTTGATGTTGCCTATTTATTGAGCATTTGTTCAAACTGAGATTATTCGGTGAAGCTAATTGTCTAAGTGAGATTGGTTATAGCTGATTCCCTTGTCGGGATGATTTGGTTTCTTGGTTGTGAACTTGAATATATAGAATCGTTGCCATATTTGCCTTGTTTTCCCCTCATTATGTTGTTCTCTCTTTGTGCTTGGCGTTCCTCTCAGTGGCTACTTCTTGTGAGTGAGTTTTTACCACTTTTGTGATTTAAGTCTTTGTATTAATTTGCTCATCGCACTTTGTATTCGGTCTTGTTTGTTTTTGCGCTGGTCGTGGCAATATACGTTGTTTCTGTCGCATTCTGGTTATTTTCCTCAGTGGCTGCATTGCATATTTAAATTGGGACTACAAACAGAGATCCGGGAGCTTTCCCCCTGTACTGCATATTTAAATTGGGACTATGGACAGAGATCCGGGAGCTTTCCCCTGTACTGCATCAAATATTTAAATTGGGACTACGGACAGAGATCCGGGAGCTTTCCCCCTGTACTGCATCGCATATTTAAATTGGGACTACAGACAGAGATCCGGGAGCTTTCCCCCTGTACTGCAATGCATGACAAATTCTGAGTTGCGGACTGAGCTCCGATAGTTTTATGATTGAGGAGAATTGGATCGAAAGATATAAATATATATATTGAAAAGTATATTTGAAAATTATTTGTCTTGCAGAATAATAATATTTGAAAGAGAAGTACTAGGGAAAATATATTTGGACATCACGTATTTTGATGTTATTTGAAAGGGTAGTACTTGGAAGAATATATTTTGAATATCACGTATTTTGATGTTATTTGAAAGAGCAATACTTGGGAAAATATATTTTGAACATTACGTATTTTTATGATATTTGAAATAGCAGTACTTGGGAAAATATATTTTGAACATCACGTATTTTGGTGATATTTGAAAGAGCAGTATTTGGGAAAGTATATTTGAACACCACCTATTTTGAAGAGACTATGTTGTTAAGATTTCTCTTAAAAGTATATAAATATGCATTCCGAGAAAGTATGTTTTAAAGAATAAATTTCTCGATTTTGAAATGATTATATCTTTAAAGCTTTCAAAATTAACTCATGATTTAAAGGTTTTCACTTGAAGGTTGACCAGTTTTATTGAGTTTATTGGCTAAGGCCTGACGTAGATAAATTGATGCAGTGCTGAGTTGCTAGTGTTTTTATTGGGTTGTGATTCTCGCCATTTCGATTGCATTCTTTCCATTCTCTTTGCGTATTTCTATTATGTTGTCCGTTGATCGTAGTTATTGAATTTCCTGCCGTATTATTCGATCGTATCATTAATTATATTAAAAAATCTTTAGATAGATATTATGTTTCGGTCTTTTATTCATTTATAACTTTTTTATTCATTAGACCAGTGGTGTCTTGACTAGTCCTCGTCACTACTTCACCAAGGTTAGTCTTGATACTTACTGGGCACCACTGTAGTGTGCTCATACTACACTTCTGCACATTTTTGTGTGCAAGTTCAGGTTATTGTTGTTGGTAGCTGCGCAGATTATTGCTGAGGAGACTCAAGGTAACCTACTGTTGTATTCGCAGGCTTCAGAGTCACCTTCCTGTTTTATTTCTATCCAACTGTACTTACTTATTCCTAAACAATTGTATTTAGATTTGATAGAAAGATTTCGGAGATCTTATGACTTGTATTTACCGGGTTTTGAGGAATTGTAAACTCTATCAAGGATTCTATTTCAAAATTTACAAAAAAAAATTCCTTTATTATTGTTGTTGTTCAATGAAAATATTAGGCTTACCTAGTCCCTAAGACTAGGTGCCATCACGATACCCAACAGAGGGAAATTTGGGTCGTGATAATCTTATTTGTGGAATGTGTGTGATGTGTGTGGTGGTAAAAATGGTCGCTCTCATGGTTGTGCTTATATTTCTTATCCTCCCCCAACCCCTTACTATGATGGTTCTACTTTTTCTTCTGAAGTTAATAGGAACAAAGAACCTGGGGATGCGGATATGAAGGAGATCAAGGATATGTTGAAGTGTCTTCTGGAACAAAATAATGAGAAACAACTGCAGATAGAAAGGCAAGAGGCAACTATTCGCAACTTGAAGGCTTAAGTGAGTCAAGTGGTTGAAGCTTTTAATGCTCGGCAAGCCAATTTTGGGGATATGAGCCAAGAAGAGCGCGAATTTGAGGTGCTAACTAAGGAGGTCTGAGTAGAACATCAACAACCTAGCCAACTACAATTTGAGGATGTCGATGTTGAAGAAGTGAGGCTAGAGTCAGCCAAAGAAATTGAGGATATTAATTTTTTTGACTCTAGTATCATTGATGTTGAGGATGTTGGAAGTCCTGAAGTTCATATATTTGAGTGCATTGGTCCTCACTCCAAATATTTTTCCACATTGTGCTTGGATGACGATATGGAAATAGAGTCATCCGAGCCGATTGATGAGTCAAGGAATGAGGAATAAGGCGCCTACATTCTGGAAATTTTCTTGCCATAAAGACATGACTACATACCTCATCTAAAAGCCAAGATGTGTAGAATAGTACAATGCTTGCTCGGGACAATTAGATTTCTTCAACCACCCCTGGAGCATAACCGAAAACTTGAAGCCAAATTGGGAGTTCAATTCATAAGCTCGAGGTGGAGGCAGAAAGAAGTTCTCGTCGTGCCGCGACATTAGATCAGCGCTTGTTGGGACGCAACCCAACTTTACTGCTTTCTTTTATTTTTAGGTTTTTATAATTATTTTCTTATTGTATTATTTTTGTAGTGTCATTTTTTATTTTTTAGGAGCATGGGAAGCATAGCTATTGGAAGGATGCAACAACAAGCCAAATGGTTAGAACTGAGTGTGGGGTGCCTACACAAAGGAAAAAACCCGGGAGAAGTCTGAGTACCGCATGAGCTGCTAGTGCTTCGGCCTTTGGCCTACCAGGGAGTTGTTTTTACCCTCTTATTATTTGTTGTGTGCATTGTGGACAATGCACAATTTTAAGTGTGGGCTGAGGAGATTGTCTGGGTGACTTTCTATGCTATTTAAGTTGTGTTTGTTTAATTGATAATTTTTTTAAGAAAAAACATTCCCAACAATGGATCTCCTAGACAGTTTTCTTGAGAGATTTATGTCCAAACAAAAAGTACAAAAATACAAAAACATGTCTTTTATTTTCTTAGATAGTAATAATCCCCCGTGGTTTTTGTTCGTGCCTCGGTTCTTTTTCATGGGATGTAAATTGAACCGGGTATTAGTGTTAATTTTTTTTTTAATTTTAGAGTAGTATGTAGGAAATAAAGGAGAAGAACTGATATGATTCGCATCTTTTGACTTGTTTGATGGTTGCATACTTAGGTTCTGGCATGTATTTCACCTTCCCTTCATTTTAAATATATGATGATGACTTGGTAAAAAAAATGAATGGCATGTGATATGGCTCGTTTGCTTGACTTGTGTTCACTTTGTGTTTTATGCTTAATATATCTCTTGGCTTTGTGAATACTTGTTTAATTGAGAGTCTGAATGAAACCGTGCTTAGGGACTCATGTGCCATGTGTAAAATGAGTTCTTTGTATAGTCCATATTAATACATTTGAGTCTAGAACTTGCCCGGAATGTGAATTGAAGCGAAATTTTAGGTGCTACTCGGTTTCAAAAGTGATGTTAGGCTTTCTTTGATCTTTTTGACTTTTATTGCTTATCACAAATAAAATCATCCCTAGATACCTTTGAGCCTATAATCCTTTCTTTTGGCATCCGCATTACAAGCCTATCCCCTTTTGTTCTTAATTGAATCATTTTGATCCTTAACCTCTTAAAGCGCTTGAATTGTAAAGAGAGCACTAGAAAGAAGTAACGAGGAAACTTGGGGTAGCTTTTTAGTTGAACCAATAGAAGGAAGTAATGTGTACTTGTGCTTTAAATAAAATCCACTAGTGGCAAGGAAAAAATACAAAAAAAAAAGAAAAAAGAGAAGAATAATTGAATAAATAAAGGTTTCTTATTTTGCTAGTGGATGTGATATGAGGTAGTACATAAAGAGGAAAAAAAAATATTCTGGGGTGAGCTATCTTGTGATGATTGATGTGGATTGAAGGAATTATGCTTAAAGTTGAATACATAATGTGTTACAGTGCTTAGGAGGGTTAGCCACTATATCTTAAATATATCCTACCCATTCCTTAACCGTAATAAAGTCCTAGTTGATTTCGGACCGAGTGGGTCTGCATTAGTAGAGGTTTACATAAGGGGCAAGCCGATGGTACCTTTTGCATGCATGTGACTTCTTTGAGAGAGTGAGTGATTTTTCTTCATATGTGCGAATCCTTAAACTTTGCTCGATCGTGTGATTTGGATGTGTGGACTACTTACTCTTTGTTTTATTGTGAGGGCACATGGTTTCATAAAAGATGGGTAACGTTATTAGACCTCTCTGTTAGATTAAGTATTCAACCCTCTGGTGCATTGTAACATTGAGTATTTCGAGGCTGGGATTGTTATAATCATGTTGTTCTTGTATCAGATGTTTTGAAATTGGACATGAGTATGGGAAGTGTATTTTGATAGCATATGCTAGAGCTTAATTGTTGCTATCAACCATGGCCATAGGTGTAGTGTGTTGTAAATGTGTGGCTTGTTGAGTCCTTGATGAGGAAGTATTTAGTTGGTTGACTCGAGGGCGAGCAATATTTAAGTGTGGGGTGTTGATGTAGTGAGATAATTTCATATATTTTGACTCTATTTACCCTACTTTCTTGTAGTTTGGATGCTAATTTGTGTGACGATTGAGTTTAATAGAGCTTATTTCATGTGTAGGAATGCTTGGACATGGATTGGACAAAAGTTACATGAAATGGTACCTCAAAGCTACAAAATAGAGCAATAAAAGAAGACGTGCAAGGCAACAAAAATTCAGTGTCGTAGACAGTACCTTGCACAATAACAACAGTGCCATAGACAGTACAAGGCTTTTCTAGGGCACTGTCATCAGTTCCATAGACAGTGCCTTGCGCTGAAAAGATAGTGCTACAGACAGTGCTAACGATAGTGCTACAAGCAGACCAAGGTGCCAACAATGCCATCCGAAAAAAAAGTTTAATTCTAATCAGTATTGGACATGTAAATTTTTAGACACCATTAAAGAGGGATAGACATCATTAGAGAGGCAAGAGGCTACAGAATACTTCAGAAGCACGAATCACTCGAGTTTTTTCTCTCCGCTTTCCTTTAATCTGTAGTTTAATGCTTTTGAATATTACTTTGATTGTTTATACAATTATGAGTAGCTAATTTGTTATATAGGGTTTTGATGGAACCTTTTGTAAGATAAATTCTCGTTATGTTTTTATATAATTGAACCGTTAGATTTCTCTACATGTTCAACTACGTGTTTACTGATGTTGATTGAGCGGCTATCGATTGACTGTGCCTATTTATTATGTGTTGCTTGAGAAATGATACATATTTAGGTGGTTGTTGAACAACGTCACTCCTAAGGTATATGAGAGATCAACACGTCAGGTTTAAAAGCGTGATTAGAGATAACGAAGCTTTGACGTGATCATAGTGAGCGGTGAAAAAGTGCAAGCTAGCGTAATTCGAGAGAATATGACTAGTACATTATTGTAGTTGCTCGAGAGAAAATTACGATAAGTCGAGTGCTCATGATCAGTAGAGAATACTTAGGCAAAATTATAGAAAACGTAGCGGGAAGGATTCCGACAATTGTGGAATCATAACTCTAGACCTCCTTAATCTTTTCTCCAACACTTAATATCCCTAATTGTTAATTTACTACTTTAATTTATTAGTTTGATATAAGAATCTTAATATTTAAAACTTCGGAATTGTTCGAGGTTGTCTTCTTAGTGATAGTTAACAGTTGTTGCTAAACCTTAGTTCTCTAGTGGGATTTGAATCCGGACTTTTAAACCAGATTATATTTGCAGCGACCGCTTATCTTTTTATGACTGTAGTTGGGCGTGATCACTTGCTAGCATGAAAATTGTTAGAGCAGAGAAAGGTATAGAAAGAAAAGATGAGTAGCACCTTCACTTACAATATCAAAATGGTATCAGTTTTATTATCTAAAAGATTACTGCGATGCTTATATTTTAAATTAGACCCTAAAGCTTCATTACTTATTAACACCACTCTCATATCCCGATTTTAGAAATGCTAGGTCAAATTTACAAAACTCAAAAAATACATCGGAGTTACCAATTCAAAACAAGCACAAGTAAATGAATGAAATAATTTTTGAACTGCGCGGGAGCTGCAAAGTACAAGGCGAAACCCCATTTCTCCATTCAAAAAGAAAATAGAATTTCAGTAAAATAAAACAGGAGCTATTTACCCCCAAAAAAAAAAAATTAATAAACAAACTAAATCAGTTAAAAATGAAATAAAAGAACATTTTAAATCAGTTAAAAAATCAGTTTCAGTCCAAAGATATGGATGATTTCGTAGCTATAAAGACCCTGAAACATCAAGTGGATACCGTAATAGAGATTAGTTCATTAATGGTTTTGCTGATTTCCATCCTCCATTCTGTTTTAGTGATTCAAGCCCTTGATGTGAGCACAACAAAATTAAATTAACTCCAGATAAAATAGTTATCTGGGTACAACAGTCTTTTATTAACTCAAATCAATGAAGTGTTCGAAATAACCAACCAACAAAAAAAATACCAAATAGAAAAGCAAAAAAGGGCAATTGTTCCGATGGAAAATATCAAATTAAGAAGTCAAATCATATATATCAAACATGACACCCGCCCAAAATAAACATGCATAATCAAAATGAATTTTATTTTTCGAAAACCTGCTGAAAATTCGTTCAATAATCCGATAATATTTCCAGGAAATTGGCTTGTATTATTCAATATAAAAAAGCTGAGTTGAATGGAAAATAAAGTAAAAACTATTCATAATTTAACAATGTGAAAAAGTGTGAATTACCTATTACAGTCGCAACAGTGTTCCTCTTCCCCCCCGAAGCAACTATTACTTTCAATAACCTGTGCAATCAAGTATTATGTTTTATATAGCTCACCGCTGTGGTGTCAATAAAATTTTTCAATGAAAATAGTCACCCCATCTTCAAGCTGCGAAATCCAAGATTTTTTATATAAGAAAATCTCTCATCAATTAAAAATTCAGTACAAGAAACAATGACGATGGAAAGACTATTTAAACTCACTGGCAAATCCATAAACATTACAAATTAAATATTTTTCCAACTGATAGCACCTATTCAACTGACAAACAATAAGCTTCTTGTCAATGTTTCCAGATTTCACATTGATTGGAAATGTCACTCTTTTGAGTGAACTTAATACCTGGAAAAAATAAAAATGGCATATTATAATATTGACAACTTAGAAACTGATAGAAAAAGAAAAGAACAATGACTGATATTCTATAGGAATTTCGTTCATCTTTATTTTATTGTTAGACATCTATTCTCATGTATTTCATAAAGTTTCTTTATTAAGGTCTACATTTCGTACTTGTAACAATTAAAATATTCTTGAAGTAAACTGTAACGATCCGGCCGGTTGTTTTGAGAGTTATATCCCCGACCCCTGTTTACTGTTTTTCCCGTATCTTTTCCTAGCTTATGTGTCTTGCGGGGAGGTGTTGGTTGTGGTTTCCGGGTGTTTTGGGACACTTAGTCCCTAAAACGGAAGCTTAAGTGTTAGGATTTTTTATCGTAGTCGGAACTGTGTGAAGACGACTCCAGAATGGAATTTCGTCGGCTCCTTGGGTGATTTTGGGCTTAGGGGCGTGTCCGGATTGTGTTTTGGAGGTTTGTAGCTTATTTAAGCTTGAAATGGGGAAAGTCGAATTTTTAGAGATTTTAACCGGTAGTGAACTTTTTTATATCAGGGTCGGATTCTGATTCCGGAAGTTGGAGTAGGTCTGTAATGCTGAATATGACTTGCGTGCAAAATTTGGGGTCAATCGGACCTGATTTGATAGGTTTTGGCATTGGTTGTAGAAATAGAAGTTTCAAGTTCATTAAGTTTGAATTGGAGGGTGATTCGTGTTTTTATCGTTGTTTGATGTGATTCGAGGGCTCGACTAAATTTGTATGGTGTATTAAGACTGGTTGGTTTGTTTGGTCGAGGTTCCGAGAGCCTCGGATGTGTTTCAGATGCATAACGGATTATTTTTGGACTTGTTGGAATTGCAAAAAATCTAGTGTCAAAGTTGCTGGTTTCCTTCATCACGTTCGCGAGAGAGGTCTCACGTTCGGGTAAGACATCTGGTAGGCCAGTTGAGTTTGTTCTTCGCGTTCGCGATGTGGTTCCCGCGTTCGCGAAGATGTGGAGCATTTAACCTACACGTTCGTGATATGTTCATCGCGTTCGCGTAGAGGAACGGTCAGATGGAACTCAAGGCATTTAGCCTACGCGTTCGTGGTGAGAGTCCCGTGTTCGCGTAGGGTAAGGCAATGTAAGCTTCCACGTTCGCGAGGTGGCTCTCGCGTTCGCGAAGGAGGTTTTGGGCTGAAGGAAAATTTGTGCTTCCCGAACGCGAGGATATGGCCACGTTCGCGAATAAGGAAATGCTTCGACAGAATATAACATTTCAAAAATGAGGGTTTGGCCATTTTTATCAAAACTTGAGTTTGAGAGCTCGAATTTGGACGAGATTTTGAGGAATTTTTAGAGACATCGATTGGGTAATGATTCTACACTTCATTTTCATTATATCTCACTAATCTATCATTAATTCCATCTTCAATTCGGATTTGTGGTTGAAAATTTGGGAAAAAATGGGAAGAAGTTCTTCAACTAAAATTTTGAGTTTTGAAAGGCGATTTGAGATCGGCTTTGAATAATTCTTATATGGTTCGACTCATGTGTGAATGCGTGTTCATATTTTGTGACTTTTTCCCGATTTCGAGACATGGGCCCAGGGAGGCTTTTTGGGGCGATTTTCTAATTTCTTACTTTATCTTAGATTTCATTAATTAGATTAGTTTCTTATATATATATTTACGGTATGTAATTGATTTTGGCTAGATTTGGGCCACTTTGAGTCGTATATTCGTGGGAAAAGCATTGCTACCAATTGAATGACGTTGGTTCGAGGTAAGTGACTTGCCTAACCTTGTGTGGGAGAAATCCTCTTAGGATTTGGTAGTGATATGATATGTGAGTGTCGTGTACGCGAGGTGACAAGTGCGTACACGGGTTATTTGTTGCAAAAACTTGATTTTTATTGAGAAATTACTTATTTTCATCTTAATTGAGTATACTAGCATGTGTAGTTATCCTGTTAGCCTAGAATAACAAGTCTACATGTCTTAATTGCTTTTCTGAACTTTTGCAGCATGCTTAGTGGATTCCTGCTTCTTTTCTTGACTTCTACTTAGTTTAAACTACAGATATTCTTGTTGTAACTGTTATCTTCATTTGTTTGAGCTGTGTATTTATTTTGGGACTATGAGACGGTATCCTAGGAGATCCCCATGCATGTTTACTTTTGGGGCTACAGGACGATATCCCGGTAGATCTCCCTACATATTTACTTTTGAGACTACGAGGTGGTACCTCGGGAGTTCTCCCTGCATATTTATTTTGGGACTATGAGACGGTATCTCAGGAGTTTCCTCGCTGTTCAACATCTGTGTTGTTCTATTTTTTGCTGCATTCTTTTTGATTTAGATTCTAGTCTATTATTATTAAACTGTATATTCCCTGCCTTATTTATGATTGACCACTGGGCCTGACCTGACCTCGTCACAACTCGACCGAGATTAGGCTTGGCACTTACTGGGTACCATTGTGGTGTACTCATGCTACTCTTCTGCACACGTTTTCGTGTGCAGATCCAGGTACATCATTCCAGCCTCGTTATTAGTTGTGCACCTGCTGCTGTTATGGAGACTTCAAGGTACATCTGCCGCGTCCGCAGACCTAGGAGTCCCCTTCTATCTCTTTGTCTAGTTCTTCCCCGTCTACTTCTAAATACTAATGTATAGAACAATTAGTAAATTCTTAGAAGCTTGTGACTTATGATGTTCCGGGTCTTGGAAAAACTCTGTATGTATTTTTTAGAGTTGTTATTGTCTGTGCAGAGCGACATTCCTATCAATTATTTTATTTTTGTTGTTGTTAATGGTTTAGATTTATATTTTTATTTTTGTTGTTATTCCGCAAATGTTAGGCTTACCTAGTCGTAGAGACTAGGTTCCGTCGCGACCTCTCACAGAGGGAAGATTGGATCATGACAAGTGGTGTCAGAGCTCTAGGTTCATAGGTGTCCTGAGTCACCAGCCAGTTTATTAGAGTCTCGCGGATCGGCACGGAGTCGTCCGTACTTTTCTTTGGGAGGCTACGGAATTGTTAGGAAAACATTATACTTCTTTGGTTCCTTGTCGTGCGAATATTGTTGAGATCAAATTATAAACTTCTGTATTCTATTCTTTCTCATAGATGGTGAGGACCCGAACCGGAGGATCTGATGACCAGGCACCCGTGCCCCCTGCTAGATCCGGGAGAGGCCGGGGCCGGAGCCGAGGTAGAGGCCCAGGAAAATCACGCAGTGCAGCCAGAGCACCTGCGTGCGCTACGATAGAGGATCCCCCAGCAGCTCCAGTTGGAGGACAGGCACCTGAGGTGCCTATTGCTGCACCAGCCCTCCAAGAGACTCTAGCTCAGTGCATGAGCATGTTCAACACCTTAGCTCAGGATGGATTGATTCCACTAGCTCCTGCCACATCTCAGGCCGGGGGAGACGCACAGACTACAACAATCCGTACCCTTGAGCAGCGGGTCCAAGTTGACCAGGCCTTAGAGTTTATACCTATGCAGCCGGTAGCTCCGGACCACCACGAGGCTAGGCCAGCAGATTTTGAGGTGGAGCAGCTTAGACTTGAGAGGTACAAGAAGTAGCACCCACCTGCCTTCAACGAATTGGCGATAGACGATGCCCAGAGTTTTCTGGAGGAGTATCGTTGTATTCTCCGTACTATGGGCATAGCGGAGACGAGTGGGGTTTCTTTTTATCACATTCCAGCTTAGAGGAGCAACCTATGAGTGGTGGTGTGCTTACGAGTTAAGTAGTCCGGCTGAGGCAGCTTCACTTACATGGACTCAGTTCTCGGACATGTTTTTGAGAGACTATGTCCCTCAAAGCCTCAGGGACTCATGGTGCGTGGAGTTTGAGTAGCTGCACCAGGGTGTTATGACTGTGTCAGAGTATGCAGTCTGCTTCAGTGATTTGGCCCGACATGCATCGACCTTGGTTTCCATAGTTCGAGAGAGGGTTTGACGGTTTATTGAGGGACTCCTCCCCGGTATCGGGATCAGTATGGCCAGGGAGTTGGAGATGGATATTTCTTATCAGCAGATTATGAGTATTGCTAGGAGATTCGAGGGCATGCTTGCCCGGGATAGAGAGGAGAGGGAGGCTAAGAGGTCTCAAGAGTCTGGCACTTACAGTGGTACTTGTGGCCCAACGACAGTTCGCCATGGTAGGGGTTATGTGAGTCACCCCGTTCATTTAGCTCTTCTAGATGCTAGTGGTGTTCCAGCCCCTTCTAGGACCTAGGAGCCTTATTATGCACTGCCAGTATATAGTGTGCCTCCTACACAGGGTGCTTTTAGCGACCATCCCAACAGACCTGGACCGAGCCAGTCACAACAGCCACACCCTCTAGTGAGGGATTGCCCCAAACTTAGGAGGGGTGTACCTCCACAGACTTCTCAGCCACCGCGTACTCCACCGGGTTCTCAGGCTATGATTCTAGCACTAGCTACCACCCTACCTACTCAGCCAGCTCGAGGTGGAGGTCGCGAAGGTTAAGGTCGCCCTAGAGGGGGAGGCCAGGCTAGATATTATGCTCTTCCGGCTCGTACAGAGGTAGTTGCTTCCAACTCTATCATTACAGGTATTGTTCTAGTCTGTCATAGAGATACAGACTCTACATATTTCTCTGTGTCCTCTTTTTTTTCCCCGTATTTGGGCGTATCTCGGGATTCTTTGAGTTCCCCTATTTATGTGTCTACTCCTGTGGGAGATTCTCTTGTTGTGGACCACGTGTATCAGTCGTGTTTGATTGCTCTTAGTAGTTTTGAGACCAGAGCCAATTTATTATTGCTCAGTATGGTAGACTTTGATTTTATCTTGGGCATGGACTGGTTGTCGCCCCATTATGCTATTCTTGATTGTCATGCTAAGGCCATGACAATGTCTATGCCATGATTACTGTGATTATAGTGGAGGGACACCTTAGAGTATACTCCCAACAAAGTTGTTTCATTTCTTAAAGCTCAACGAATGGTTGAGAAGGGGTGTGACACATATCTAGCTTATGTGAGAGATGTCAGTATTGATACCTCTACAGTTGAGTCAGTTCCAGTAGTGAGGAACTTTTCACATGTGTTTCCAGCAGATCTTCTAGGCATGCTGCTCAATAGAGATATTGATTTTGGCATTGACTTGTTGTCGGGCACTCAGGCCATCTCTATTCCTCCATATTATATGGTTCCTCTTGAGTTGAAGGAGTTTAAGGAGCAGTTACAAGAGTAGCTTGATAAGCGCGGTGTTGATGCAGGACAGTAGGGTGATTGCCTACGCGTCCAGACAGCTGAAGGTGCATGACAAGAACTATCATGTCCACGACCTTGAGTTAGAAGCTATTGTTCATGCCTTGAAGATATGGCGACACTATTTGTACGGTGTTCCTTGTGAGATTTACACCGATCATCAGAGTTTACAACATCTGTTCAAGCAAAAGGATCTTAACTTGCGTCAGCGGAGGTGGTTAGAGCTGCTTAAGGACTATGATATCACAATATTGTACCATCCGGGGAAGGCCAATATGGTGACCAATGCTTTGAGTCTCCGGGCGGAGAGTTTGGGGAGTTTAGCATATCTACCAGCAGTAGAGAGGCCATTGGCGTTGGATGTTCATGCCTTAACCAGCCAGTCAGTTTGTGAGATTGGATATTTTTTAGCCGAGTCGAGTATTGGTTTGTGTGGTCTCTCGGTCTTCTCTTTATGATCGTATCAAGGAGCGTCAGTATGATGACACCCATCTGCTTGTCCTTAAGGACGCGGTCCAGCACGAAGATGCTAAGGAGGTCACTATTGGGGATGATGGTGTATTGAGGATGCAGGACATGCTATGTGTGCCCAATGTAGATGGTTTGCATGAGTTTATTCTCTAGGAGGCTCACAGATCGCGATACTCCATTCATCCGGGTGCCGTGAAGATGTATCAGGACTTGAGGCAGCATTACTGGTAGGGGAGAATGAAAAAGGACATAGTGGAGTATGTGGCTCGGTGTCTAAATTTCCAGCAGGTAAAGTATGATCATCAATGGCCAGGTGGGTTGCTTCAGAAGTTAGAGATTCCGGAGTAGAAATGGGAGCGGATCACTATGGATTTTGTTGTTGGACTCCCACGGACTCAGCGGAGTTTTGATGCAGTTTGGGTGATTGTCCAAGTTAGTTCATTTCATTCTTCTGATGACTACCTATTCTTCAGAGCAGCTGGCTCGAATTTATATCAACGAGATCTTCAGGCTTCATGGCATACTGGTATCTATCATCTATGATCGAGGTACGCAGTTTACATCATCGTTCTGGAGGGCCGTACAGCATGAGTTGGGTACTCGAGTGGAGCTGAACACAACATTTCACCCTCGGACGGACGGACATTCCAAGCAAATTATTAAGATATTAGAGGATAAGCTTTGTGCGTGTGTGAAGGAGTTTGGAGGTTCGTGGGATCAACTTGTCACTTGCATAATTTGCCTACAACAACAGTTATCAGTCAAGCATCTAGATGACACCATATGAGGCTCTGTATGGTAGGCAGTGTCGGTCTCCAGTGGGTTGGTTCGAGCCAGGCGAGGCTAGATTATTGGGTACAGACTTGGTTCAGGATGCCCTGGATAAGGTGAAGGTGAATCAGGATCAGCTTCGCACAGCCCAGTCAAGACAGAAGAGTTATGCAGATCGGAAGGTTCATGATGTTGCATTCATGGTTGGAGAGCGGGTCTTGCTTCGGATTTTTCCCATGAAGGGCGTTATGAGGTTCGAGAAGAAGGGCAAGCTGAGCCCAAGTTTCATTGGCCCTTTGAGGTGTTGTGGCAAGTCGGGGAGGTTGCTTATGAGCTTGCCTTACCTCCCAGTCTAGAAGGATTTCATCAGGTATTCCATGTTTCTATGCTCCGAAAGTATCATGGTGATCCGTCTGATGTGTTGAATTTCATCTCCCTCCAGTTGGACAATGATCTATCTTATGTTGAGGAGCCAGTGGCTATTTTGGACTAACAGGTTCGAAAGCTGAGGTCAAAGAACATTGCTTCCATGAAGGTTCAGTGAAGGGGTCAGTCGATTGAGGAGACGACTTGGGAGACCGAGCATGATATGCGCATCCGTTATCCTCATCTTTTCACCACTTCAGGTATGTCTCTATACTCATTTGAGGGTGAATGATCGTTTTAAGAGGGGGAGGATGTAACGACCCGGTCAGTCATTTTGAGAGTTATAGCCCTGATCCCCTATTTACTGCTTCCCTAGTATCTTTTTTTCTGGTTATATGTCTCGCCGTGAGGTGTTGGTTGTGGTTTCGGAGTGTTTTGGGACACTTAGTCCCTAAAATAGAAACTTACGTCTTAGGCTTTTCGAACGTAGTCAGAACTGTGCATAGACAACTCTGGAATGGAGTTTCGTCGGCTCTGTTAGATCCGTTGGGTATTTTGGGATTAGGGGCGTGTCTGGATTGTGTTTTGGAGGTCTATAGCTTATTCAGGCTTGAAATGGCGAAAGTCGAATCTTTAGAGATTTTGAGCAGTAGTGGACTTCTTGATATCGGGTTGGATTTTGATTTCGGAAGTTGGAGTAGGTCCATAATGTTGAATATGACTTGCGTGCAAAATATGGGGTCAATCGGACGTGGTTTGATAGGTTTCGACATCAGTTGTAGAAATTGGAAGTTTCAAGTTCATTAAGTTTGAATCAGAGGGTGATTCATGTTTTTAGCGTTGTTTGATATGATTCGAGGGCTCGACTAAGTTCTTATGGTGTATTAGGACTGGTTGGTATGTTTGGTTGAGGTCTCAGGGGCCTCGGGTGTGTTTCAGATGCTTAAAGACCATTTTTGGACTTGTTGGAATTGCAGAAAATCTGGTGTCAAAGTTATTGTTTCCTTCGTCGGGTTTGCGAGAGAGGTCACGCGTTCGCGTAAGGCATCTGGGAGGCCAGTTGAGTTTGTTCTTCGCATTCGCGGTGTGGTTCCTGCATTCACGAAGATGTGGATCATTTAGCCTACGCATTCGCGATATGGTCCTCACGTTCGCTAGAGGAACTGTCAGATGGACCTCCAAGCATTTAGCCTACGCGTTCGCGTAGGGTCAGGCAATGTAACCTTCCGCGTTTGCGAGGGGGATCTCGCGTTCGCGAAGGAGGTTTTGGACTGAAGGGAAATTTTTTCTTCGTGAACGCGAAGGTGTGGCCGCGTTCACGAAGAAGGAAATGCCTGGGCAGAATATAACATTTCAAAAATGAGGGTTCGACCATTCTTGTCAAAACTTGAGTTTGAGAGCTCGGATTTGGACGAGATTTTGAGGGATTTTTAGAGACATCGATTTGGTAATGATTCTACACTTCATTTTGGTTATATCCCACTAATATATCATTAATTATATCTTTATTTTCGGATTTGGGGATAAAATGGGAAGAAGTTCTTCAACTAAAATTTTGAGTTTTGAACGGAGATTTGAGGTCAGATTCGAGTAATTCTTATATGATTGTACTTGTGAATGAAGGGGTGTTCACATTTTGTGACCTGTACACGATTTCGAGACCTGGGCTCGGGGAGGCTTTTTGGGGCGATTTCATAATTTCTTGCTTTAGCTTAGATTTAATTAATTAGATTAGTTTCTTATAGATATATTTTTGGTATGTAATGTATTTTGGCTAGATTTGGTCCGTCCGGAGTCGGATATTCTTGGGAAAAGCATTGCTACCTATTGATTGAGCTTGATACGAGGTAACTGACTTGCCTAACCTTGTGTTGGGGAAATCCCCTTAGGATTTGGTACTTATATGATATGTGAGCGTCGTGTACGCGTGGTGACGAGTGTGTGCACGGGCTATTAGTTGCAAAAAACTGATTTTTAATGAGAAATTACAAGTTTTCATCTTAATTGAGTATGCTAGCATGTGTAATTATCTTTTTAGCCTAGAATATCATGTCTACGTGTCTTAATTGCTTATCTGAACTGTTTGCAGCATGCTTAGTGGATTCCTGCTTCTTTTCTTGACTTGTACTTAGTTTAAACTGTAGATTTTCTTGTTGTAGCTGTTATCTTCATTGTTTGAGTTGTGTATTTACTTTGGGACTATGGGACGGTATCCCGGGAGATACCCCTGCATGTTTACTTTTGGACTACGGGACGGTATCCCAGGAGATCCCCCTGCACATTTACTATTGAGAATACGAGGCGGTACCTAGGGAATTCTCCCTGCATATTTATTTTGGGACTACGAGACGGTATCTCGGGAGTTTCCCCGCTATTCAACATGTGTGTTGTTCTATTGTTTTGCTACATTTCTTTTTGTTAAATTCTAGTATATTATTATTAAACTGTATATACCCTGCTTAATTTATTATTGACCATTGGGCCTGACCTAACCTCGTCACTACTCGACCGAGGTTAGGCTTGATACTTACTGGGTACCATTGTGGTGTACTCATGCTACTCTTTTGCACAAATTTTCGTGTGCAGATCTAGGTACATCGTTCTAGCATCACTATTAGTTGCGCACCTGCTGTTGTTACAGAGGCTTCGAGGTACATATGCCGCATCCGCAGACCTAGGAGTCCCCTTCTATCTCTTTGTGTAGTTCTTTCCCTTCTACTTCTAAATACTAATGTATAGAAAAGTTAGTAAATTCTTAGAAGCTTGTGACTTATGATGTTCCGGGTCTTGGGAAAATTTTGTATGTATTTTTGAGAGTTGTTATTGTATATGCCGGGCGGCATTCCTATCAATTATTTCATTACTGTTGTTGTTAGTGGTTTAGATTTAAGTTTTCATTTTCTTTGTTATTCCGCAAATGTTAGGCTTACCTAGTCGTATAGACTAGGTGCCATCACGACCTCTCACAGAGGGAAGATTGGTTTGTGACATAGACACATCTATACATTATACACATGAAATATAAAACACAATCACATTATAATTAAGCACGCAACATTAGAACAAACAAGTGTAGAAATCACCTCGTATAGTCGGAACGGTTTTCCTTTCAAAAGCAAGTGATAAGCAGCTAGACTCAAAATTGAAAGAGCAATCAGGTTCCCTAAAAAAATCAGCTCAAGTAAACCTTCAAGAAAAAATCAACTCAAATTCATCTTAGGAAGAAAATATCGAAATAGTGACAGAAAATCATTTAATTTTACGACTTAAGTGTACCAATTCAAAGACAAATCCTTCTAATAAGAAAATATATCAACTACATGTAAGATAAATAATTGTTGAGTTGTTTCAGCCATAAACTAAACACATTAATTTAGTGCATAAATCGTAAAACGAGAACTTACTTGTTCTTCGTGAAGCGGAAGCAAAAACGGATTGAACTGCGAATGAAATTACTGGTCGACGGTGGTTTTCACAGTGTGTTGGAGCAACCCCAATTCCACAGTCTAAACCCCTCGTCTGATTTTGGGAGAAGAGAGCGTTGTAAAATACTGCTTAGAGTATTTTTTTAGTGTACACAGTAAGTGTACTTATATAGAGAATATTAGGGTTAACTAATAGCCCTATTGGGCCTTAAATCACCCCTTATGGGTGGACCCAATTTTTCTACATCTCCCACTCACACATAATGGGAGTGCTCATCTAATCTGAAAAACTTATTCTCATCTCCTCAATCATTCATACAGGGAAGTAGACTGCGACCAGCATACTGTGAGAGCTAAGTGCTATACATCTGTTAGGAGTATATAGCCTCTCATTAAGTCAAACCTGCAAGTATATCATAAAGTATGCAATATCTTAGATATCACATTTAATATAGTCTCAAAATATCATATATCATTATTTCTTGTATTCATAATCATAACTCATAAGTTATACTTGGTGCACCAGTGAATACAAATAAATGAGATTCCCTCAATGATCTTCCTCTTCTCACGATTCCCTTAACACTAATATGACTGCTTTTCTAGATATGCTCCACTAGACCGAATCTGTGTACATGGTATCTCGGAAACACACTAAGATAGCTAACATCACACTAAGTCTCAAGTATCTAATCGGAGTCTCTGAGGGTACAAAGTCTTGAGCCATCATAAAAGCACTGGGTCTCACAGAACAATAAGTTGAGAATGAAAATATGTTAACCCAATTGGTCGACATTAGCACACATGGTATGAAACATGTGCTACAATATTTTCTCCCTTTTCCCACGGAGCATACGCCTTTATCTCATAAATAATGTTGTACATATGATATTTAGACACCATAAGTATCTAAATTTGAGTTTCTCGATCTACAAAATCATATTTAACTCGCATCTAGCTCACAAAGTAGTCTAGGTGAACATTCTAATCTTAAGCGAATAGCTCTCAAATTATCCTTGTGATAATCTTGCTTAAAATCATGTCTCATATCCTCACATCACTAAGATAAGGAGGCGGTTGCCTGTGCGAGAAGGTCAACCTCTTGTCTACCCGACATACTTATAAAAATAAAAAAAATACACATAAAGTTCAATAATAAAAATATGTATGTATGTAAATCAAGTTTATTGATAATCAAAGAATATAAGTTTTGCGGGAAAATAAATAACAAAATAAAGTATCTCATAGTCTACGAAATCCTTGAGACCTAGTGTGTCTCACAGATCCATCTCAAGACAAAGAATTGGTCAATGGATTTGCTAACATATCTTTTGTAGACACATACTTCACTTTCACTACATGGCGTCTAACCATGTCTCTCTCATAATTATACTTGATATCTATATTTTTGGTTTTACAATGAAACTTAGGGTCCTTGGTGGAGGATATTGCAGCCTCATTGTCACAGTAGACTAATACTAGTTCACTATTTTCAGCGATATCCAACAAGTGTTCCAAGAACTTTTTCAACCAAACAGCTTCTTGTGCTGCTGATACGAGAACCACGTATTCGGCTTCCATCATAGATAGTGATACACATGAGTAAGAAAACATATCCTGAGATAGATTTCCTCTCGTCTAGATCTCCTCCATGGTCAGCTGACACGACCTGGACTTCCCACCTTCGGGACCGTGATGACACCTAACATTTCACTTGCTAGGCAAGCCAACGTTAGAGAATCATTATGACAATTTTAATTCAATTCAGTAAATAAAATCAAATAAGCTAAAACGAGATAAAATGAGTGCGGAATAATATAAATGAGATAATATTTACTACAACCCGGATCTGGAGTCACAATTCACGAACTTCTAAGATTTTCTACAAGTAAAGTCTGAAAGAAATACAACTGTTTGAACGAAAGAAACAGCAAAAATAGGGGAAGATAGATGGGGACTTCAAGGTGTGCGAATGCCAACAAATCTACCTTGAGTCTCCAATGAATTACCAGTCCGAGCTGCTATGCCTCTCGATCGGCTAGGACCAATGCCAAAATTTGCACAAGAAGTGGAGAGTGTAGTATGAGTACAGCTGACCCCATACTCTGTAAGTGTTGAGCCTAACCTCGACAGTGTAGTGAAGAGGCTAAGGTGGGTCACTCACACTACAACCTCTACGCAATTTATATAATAAAATAGAAAAGAAAATACAGAATAAAGTAAAGCAATCAATTAAAAATGATAGCTACAACTTCAGGAAATAAGCCAGCAACATTTAGAATTTACCAATCCTTAAGTGCAAAAGAAAATACCATAAAACTAACACAATTCATGGAAATATAAACACATAGTGTCACGACCCAAAATCCGACACGGGTCGTGATGGCGCCCAACACCGGAGTCAGGCAAGCCAACATTTGTTTACTAGTGAGATTATCCTTATTAACATACCAACCCCACATATTTCCCAAAGTTTTAAGCTTAAATCATTTAAAATAAAAGCGGAAACATTTACCAACTTAAGTAAATACAACCATAATGATCATGATCCAATATATATACAGTCCCAAAAATAACCAGTCTACTATGTGCATGTCAGGAACTAGTGTCACAAGTCAACAGGCGAACTAGTAGAATATACAAAAGATGATACAACTGTACTGTTGTCTGAGAGAAATAGACAGAAATAAATAAAAGATAACTCCAAGGCACTGCTGAGAATCGTCAAGGGGTGCAGCTCACCGTGGAGTCAGGTCCATAATATAAGTCAAGCTCTGGTCGGATAACCAGAAACACCAGCCTCAGAACCTGTACAATTGNTGATGTCATTGTATCGTATTTGGCTAGTTGCGAATCCTCGGGTGTAGAGTTCGGAGTTCGGGTGCATCCTTGGTCCAAGGGGTAGATTCGATACGAGGTGAGTCTCCTTTCTAAACTTGTAAGAGGGAATTGTCCCCATATGTGTTATATATGCTGTGTTTAATTATTTTGGGGGGCTACGTGTGTACTAAGTGACGAGAGTCCGTACGTGGCGACTATCATGCTATGTCGGGTAGTTTTAGGGCTCACACGCATGTATCTATGTGCCTTATATGTATCTTTGGGTGTTCTTTGAGCTTCCTGTTGCTTTTAAATTGATATGAAAATGTGAAAAGTTGCACTTGAACTCCCAGTTGATCAATCCCTGTTAAAGGTATAGCCCTACTAAGTTATTGAGATGTCGGTATATACATATGTACGTATGACAGTCAACACTCGAATCGCATATATGATTCGTGATCGAGGGAAGCTTTATGATAAATCGGTATAAGTGTGTGAGCACTCAAATCGCAGGTATGATTCACGATCGAGGGGAGCTTTATGGTAACTATACATAAGTGTGTCAGCACTCGAATCACAGGTCTGATTCGCAATCGAGGGAAGCTTTATGGTAACTGTATATAAATGTGTCAGCACCCGAGTCGCACGTATGATTCGCGAGCGGGGGAAGCTTTACGTCCATTCAGTATCTAGATATTTCCTTATGACTTCGACCAGTTGTCTTGCCCTTATGTGCCCTTGGCTATTTGGTACTTTTTCCATTGATATTGACTTGGCAGATATTTGGGGGAAAAAGGAAAGTGTACATTGTTGCATATTTTCAGTAGTTTCCTGGATTTCTGTATTTGATAGGTATCTACTTCTTACTGTCTCACATGTCTACTGCATTCCGTTATATCCTGTTTGCATTATTATTGTTGGAACTAAGTGAGTGTCATGTCGACCTCTCGTCACTACCTCTTCGAGATTAGGCGGGATACTCACTGGGTACATATATATATATATATATATATATATATATATATGTACCCAGTGAGTATCCCGCCTAATCTCGAAGAGGTAGTGACGAGAGGTCGACATGACACTCACTTAGTTCCAACAATAATAATGCAAACAGGATATAACGGAATGCAGTAGACATGTGAGACAGTAAGAAGTAGATACCTATCAAATACAGAAATCCAGGAAACTACTGAAAATATGCAACAATGTACACTTTCCTTTTTCCCCCAAATATCTGCCAAGTCAATATCAATGGAAAAAGTACCAAATAGCCAAGGGCACATAAGGGCAAGACAACTGGTCGAAGTCATAAGGAAATATCTAGATACTGAATGGACGTAAAGCTTCCCCCGCTCGCGAATCATACGTGCGACTCGGGTGCTGACACATTTATATACAGTTACCATAAAGCTTCCCTCGATTGCGAATCAGACCTGTGATTCGAGTGCTGACACACTTATGTATAGTTACCATAAAGCTCCCCTCGATCGTGAATCATACCTGCGATTTGAGTGCTCACACACTTATACCGATTTATCATAAAGCTTCCCTCGATCACGAATCATATATGCGATTCGAGTGTTGACTGTCATACGTACATATGTATATACCGACATCTCAATAACTTAGTAGGGCTATACCTTTAACAGGGATTGATCAACTGGGAGTTCAAGTGCAACTTTTCACATTTTCATATCAATTTAAAAGCAACAGGAAGCTCAAAGAACACCCAAAGATACATATAAGGCACATAGATACATGCGTGTGAGCCCTAAAACTACCCGACATAGCATGATAGTCGCCACGTACGGACTCTCGTCACTTAGTACACACGTAGCCCCCCAAAATAATTAAACACAGCATATATAACACATATGGGGACAATTCCCTCTTACAAGTTTAGAAAGGAGACTCACCTCGTATCGAATCTACCCCTTGGACCAAGGATGCACCCGAACTCCGAACTCTACACCCGAGGATTCGCAACNTCTCAAATTATCGAAGTCCTAGGTTACTACCCACTTCTTGATCTTTCACTAATTATGTGATTAAACTTAACTAGGAATTCATGCATGAGGCTAATATTAGAATAGAATTTACTTACCTTCAACAACCAAGTCGTTTGCCCCTCTAAAAATGGTGGAAATCGCCACAAGGAAGAAGAAGAAGATGAGAAAAATGAATTAAACCCGTGTATAAAAACACACTGTTTGGACAGTGTTTTCGCACCTGCGGCTCGAGGACCGCACCTGCGGTCTCATACCTGCGAGCGAAGGCCCGCACCTGCGAAAATGGACTGGCGAGCCTGGGCCCGCACCTGCGGAGTGGAGACCGCGCCTGCGGAACTTTGTCCGCACCTGCGAGAATTGGCCAGACCACTGGGGGTCGCACCTGCGATGCTTAGGACCGTAGGAGCGATCCCGCACCTGCGACTGGACAACCGCACCTGCGGTCACACTAGAATAGGTGCACCAACAGCTATTTTAGCTGGGTTTTAGCCCCGTTGGGGTACCCGGGAGGCCCCTAGGCCCACTCGAGCCCTCGTCCAAATATAGCAACAAGTCCTAAATCATAATACGGACTTGCTCAAGACTTCGGAACACCCAAAACAATGCTAAAACTCAAAATCACACCTCAAAATCCCATGAACCAAACTTAGGAACTTTAAGTTTTCTAGACTTCGCTAACAACGCGCCGAACCAACCTATACTACTCAGAATGACACCAAATTTTGCAGGCAAGTCATAAATGACATAACGGAACTATTCCTGGTCTCAGAATTCTGTTCGGACCTCGATAACACAAAATCACGTACAAAACCACAATAGGAACTTAAGAAACTTCTTATTTCAATATTGGGCGCTGAAACGCTCCCGGGTCATCAGAAATCCATTCCAAGCATACGCCCAGCTCCAAAATCATCACACGAAGCTACCGGAATCGACGAAACTCGATTACGAGGTCGTTTACCCAAAACGTTGACCAGAGTCAAACTTGGCCTTAAAGGCCAACCTTAAGGAACCAATTGTTCCTGTAGCACACTAAACCCCTCCGAATCCCGGACCACCAGTCCTCGCAAGTCATAAATCATAAAAAGCCGTTATGGGAAGTTTCATTAAGGGGAACGGGGTCTGATAACGCAAAATGACCGGTCGGGTCGTTACATTCTCCACCTCTTAAACAAATGTTCGTCCTCGAACGGGTCTAGAATCATACCTGAAATGTTTAATATGTGTGGATATCTTCTCCGCATGTCCTCCTCGGGCTCCCAGGTCGCCTCCTCAACTGGATGGCCCTTCCACTGGACCTTTACGACAGAAACTCTCTTGGACCTCGATCAACTGGCGGTCCTGTCTATCAATAATAGCAACTGGCTCCTCCTCGTAGCCCAACCTCTCATCCACCTGAATAGTGCTGAAATCAACTACATGAAATAAGTCGGCGTGGTACCTCCGGAGCATGGATACATGAAAAACTGGGTGAAATCCTGATCAATCGGGAGGCAAGGCCAGCTCATAAGCAACCTCCCCAACTCGCCTCGAATGGACCTATAAAACTCGGGCTCAGCTTTCCCTTCTTCCCAAACCTCATAATACCCTTCATAGACGAGACTTTCAACATGACCCTTTCTCTATCCATAAATGATACATCACGCGCCCTCTGGTCCGCGTAACTCTTCTATCTGGACTGTGTTGTACGGAGCCTCTCCTGAATCAACTTCACCTTCTCCAAGGCATCCCTCACCAGGTTGGTGCCATATAACTTAGCCTCGCTAGGCTGAAACCACCCGATGGGAGAACATCATCGCCGACCATACAAAGCCTCAAATGGTGCCATCTCAATGCTGGACTGATAACTATTATTGTAAGCAAACTCGGCCAAAGGCAAGAACTGGTCCCACTGACCTCCGAAGTCAATCATACATTCCCTGATCATGTCCTCCAATATCTGAACTATACGCTTCGACTGATCATCAGTCTGAGGGTGAAATGCTGTGCTGAGGTCTATCTAGGTGCCCATCTCACTATGCAATGCTCTACAGAAGTGTGAGGTAAATTGAGTACCTCGATCTGATATAATGGATACCGGCACACCATGCAACTGGACTATCTCCCGAATGTAGATCTCGGCCAACCTCTCAGAAGTATATGTAGTAGCTACTAGAATGAAATGCGCCGATTTGGTCAATCTATCCACAATGACCCAAACCACGTCAACCTTCCGCAAAGTCCGAGGCAACCCAACCACGAAGTCCATAGCGATGTGCTCCCATTTCCACTCAGGGATGGGCATCTGCTGAAGTAGGCCTCCTGGCCTCTGGTGCTCATACTTCACCTGCTGGCAATTAAGACACCTAGTCATATACCCCTCAAAGTCCTTCTTCATCCACCTCCACCAGAAATTCTCCTTCAAGTCACGATACATCTTCGTAGCACCAGGATGAATAGAATACCGAGAACTGTGTGCCTTCTCTAGAATCCTTTCCCTCAAGCCATCAACATTAGGAACACATAAGCTGCCCTGAAGTCTCAGAACACCATCCTCATCAATAGTACCCTTCTTGGCCCTACCCTGAACCCCTATCTCCCGAAGCTCTGCTACGCACGAGTCATAGAACTGTCGGGCCTTAATCTCCCCTAATAACGAAGACTGAGAAACCACGTGCGCTAAAACTTGGCGAGGCTCTGAAAGGTCTAACCTCACTAGGCGATTGGCCAAGGAATGAATGTCCAAGGCTAGAGGTCTCTCCTCTACTGTGATATAAGCCAAGCTGCCCATACTCTCCGCCTTCCTGCTCAAAGTATCTGCTACCACATTTGCCTTGCCCAGGTGATAAAGAATGGTGATATCATAATCCTTCAACAACTCAAGCCATCTGCGCTGCCTCAAATTAAGATCCTTCTGTTTGAAAAAGTGCTGCAAGCTGCGGTGTTCTGTATAAACCTCACAGGACACTCCATACAAGTAGTGCCTCCAAATCTTAAGAGCGTGAACAATCGCCGCCAACTCCAAATCATGCACAGGGTAATTCTTCTCATGAACCTTCAGCTGGCGTGAAGCATAAGCAATAACTCTCACCTCCTGCATCCATACACACCCCAAGCCAACGCGTGAAGCATCGCAATATACTGTGTATATCCCAGAACCGGAAGGCAATACTAAAAATTGTGCTGAGGTCAATGCTTTCTTGAGCTTTTGAAAGCTCGCCTCACACTCGTCAGACCATCGAAACGGGGCATTCTTCTGAGTCAATCTAGTCAATGGAGCTGCAATGGAAGAGAAACTCTCCACAAATCGGCGATAATAGCCTGTTAGGCCCAAAAAGCTCCTGATCTCTGTAGCTGAAGTAGGACGCGACCAACTCTGAACTGCCTCGATCTTCTGAGGATCAACCTTGTTACCCTCTCCGGATACCACATGCCCCAAAAATGCCACGGAATCCAACCAAATTTCACACTTGGAGAATTTAGCATATAGCCTCTGTTCTCGCAAAGTCTAGAGCACAACTCTCAAATGCTGCTCGTGCTCCCCCAGGATATGTGAGTAAATCAAAATGTCATCAATGAAGACAATGATAAAAGAATGAATGTACGGCCTGAACACCCTATTCAT
The DNA here is from genome assembly GCA_005239525.1 of Nicotiana knightiana. Classification (NCBI taxonomy): domain Eukaryota; kingdom Viridiplantae; phylum Streptophyta; class Magnoliopsida; order Solanales; family Solanaceae; genus Nicotiana; species Nicotiana knightiana. The sequence continues at coordinate 25,303 of ML400111.1, read as the reverse complement.
CAAGTCCATGAATGCTGCTGGGGCATTAGTCAAGCCAAAAGACATCACCAGGAACTCATAATGGCCATATCTCGTTCGAAAAGCAGTCTTCAGAACATCTGAAGCCCGAATCCTCAACTGATGATACCCCGATCGCAAATCAATCTTAGAAAACACACGAGCACCCTGAAACTAGTCAAACAAATCATCGATGTGCGGCAAGGGATACTTGTTCTTAATGGTAATCAATACACATCCGCATAGACCCATCCTTGTTCAACTGACGGTAATCAATACACATCCGCATAGACCCATCCTTCTTTTTCACAAATAAAACTGGAGCACCCCACGGAGATACACTCGGTCTGATGAACCCCTTAGCTAACAACTCCTCAAGTTGCTCCTTCAACTTCTTCAACTCTTTCGGAGCCATTCAGTACAGAGGAATAGATATAGGCTGGGTGTCTGTCTGGAGGTAAATCATGCAGAAATCAATATCACGGTCTGGAGGCATGCTAGGAAGATCCGAAGGAAAAACATCCGCAAACTCTCGAACCACTGGCACTGAATCAATCAATCGGAGACTCGGCGGTGGTGTCCCGCACGTAAGCAAAATAGGCTAGACAACCCTTCTCAACCTTATGTCGAGGCTTCAAAAATGAAATAACCCGGCTGGATGCACTAACTGAAGAACCCCTTCACTCCAGCCTAGGCGACCCGGGCATGGCTAATGTAACTGTCTTGGCATGGCAATCAAGCACGACATGATAAGGAGATAGCCAATCCATGCCTAGAATAACCTCAAAATCAACCATGTCGAGCAATAAGAGATTAGCTCTTGTCTCGAACCCACAGAACGTTATCACACAAGACCGATACACCCGGTCTACCACCACAGAATCGCCCACAAGAGTGGACACATATATAGGAGGTTCCAAGGACTCACGAGAAACATCCAGAAAAGGAGCAAATAGCGCTGAAACATATGAATAAGTGGATCCTGGATCAAACAATACTGAAGCCTCTCTACCACATACTGAGATAATACTTGTGATCACAGCGTCTAAGGCCACTGCATCTGACCTGGCCAGAATAGCATAGAACCTGGCTAGAGCAGCTGAAGACTGAGCCCCACCGGAGTGAACAGGAGCTGCCTGACCTCCCCCTGACTGGCCTCCACCTCTAGGAAGACCCCTGCCGATCTGTCCCCCACCTCTAGGTGGCCGGACTGCTGGCGCTGAACTCATAGGCTGATAACCCTGCTGCACTGTCTTGCCCCAAAACCTGGGACAAGCCCTTCTCACATGGCCCAGATCCCCGCACTCGTAACATCTCATAAGTGACATATCCTGCTATCCCGAAGAATAAGAATCTTGAATGGCCGGAGGGCGATGTGAATCCTCAGGCATAGCACTGAAATAGGAACTAGAGGATCTCTAGCGACTGGAGTAACCACTAGGAGAACTCTGAATAGCTGGAGGATGGTATGAGCGCTCTGGCATGGCACTGAACTGGGGCCTAACTGGGACACCTCGGGGAGGTGGTGGAGGTGCTGAATAAGAAGGCCTGCTGGGCTGACCACCCCCAAAGAAACCTCTGCTCCTAGCTGGGGCATCCCTGAAATCTCCTGAGAACCTAGTCCTTCTATCCTGCTGACCCTGCTCCCTGCTCCTCAACCAATAACCCTCGATCCTATAAGCAACCTCCACTACAAGCTGATAAGGAGTACCCATCTCCACCTCTCAAGACATGGTGGATCTAATACCTGGATGCAACCCTGCTACAAACCTCCGCACTCTCTTAGCGTCGGTGGGTAATATCATAAGTGCATGGCGTGACAACTTTGAAAATCTAGCCTCATAATTTGTCACGGAAATCTGCCCCTGCTCTAACTACTCAAACTGACCCCGCAGCTCTTCCCTCTCAGATGGTGGAATATATCTGTCCAAGAACATCTGTGTGAACTGCTCCGAAGTCACAGTAAGAGAATCTGCTGGCCTGCTGAGAACATAAGACTACCACCACTTGCGAGCTCTGCCCTCTAACTGGAATGTAGTGAAATCCACTCCATGGGATGCTAGGATCCCCATGTTGTGCAGTATAATCCCTGCACCTATCAATGAAATCCTGGGCATCCTCATCTCGCTCACCCCCGAACACTGGAGGGCGCAATCGAGTCCATCTGTCTAACATCTTCTGCTGATTGCCATCCGCAGCTGGTCTGGGCTCCAGAGCTGCTACTACAGGCTGGGTACCACCGATGAGCAGTGTACACGGGGTGTGATGTAATGCTGCTCTCAGTCCTGCGGCCTGGGCAGTAGGGGTCTGGGGTCCCCCTCCCATCTGAGAAGTGGCAGTATCTGCTGGAAATAAACCAGCCTAGGACATAGTGTCCATAAATCTCATCATACGGCCCATAGCTGCCTGGAAGCCTGGCGCCGTCATAAAGTCTACGGGTGCAGGATCCGCAGGAGGCACCTCATCCTGCTCCTCTATAATAGGGTCCTTTGGTAGCGGTACCGGAATAGCTCTGGGACGCCCTCGTCCCCTACCACGGGCCGGTGCCCTCCCCCGGCCTCTACCAGCGGGGGTAGCGGCCCTTCCCGGGTTTGGAACATCAGATACGCACGTCTTCACAATCTCTGAGAGAATAGAAGAATGAATTTAGTAAATCATCGACTTAACGATAGAATAAGAACAAAGAGAGGTTTCGTAACACCCTGTAGCCTCCTACAGATAAGTACAGACGTCTCTGTACCGATCCGCAAGACTCTACTGGGTTTGCCCGTGACTCGTGAGACTTACGTGAACCTAGTGCTCTGATACCATGTTGGCACGACCCAAAATCCGACACGGGTCGTGATGGCGCCCAACACCGGAGTCAGGCAAGCCAACATTTGTTTACTAGTGAGATTATCCTTATTAACATACCAACCCCACATATTTCCCAAAGTTTTAAGCTTAAATCATTTAAAATAAAAGCGGAAACATTTACCAACTTAAGTAAATACAACCATAATGATCGTGATCCAATATATATACATTCCCAAAAATAACAAGTCTACTATGTGCGTGCCAGGAACATGTGTCACAAGTCAACATGCGAACTAGTAGAATATACAAAAGACGATACAACTGTACTGTTGTCTGAGAGAAATAGACAGAAATAAACAAAAGATAACTCCAAGGCACTGCTGAGAATCCTCAAGGGGTGAAGCTCACCGTGGAGTCAGGTCTAGAATATAAGTCAAGCTCCGGTCGGATAACCAGAAACACCAGCCTCAGAACCTGTACAATTAAGTACAGAAGTGCAGCATGAGTACATAAATATATATATGTACCCAGTGAGTATCCCGCCTAACATCGAAGAGGTAGTGACGAGAGGTCGACATGACACTCACTAAGGTCCAACAATAATAATACAAACAGGATATAACGGAATGCAGTAGACATGTGAGACAGTTAGCAGTAAATACCTATCAAATACAGAAATCCAAGAAACTACTGAAAATAAGCAACAATGTACACTTTATTTTTTCCCCCAAATATCTTCCAAGTCAATATCAATGGAAACAGTACAAAATAGCCAAGCGCACATAAGGGCAAGACAACCGACCGGAGTCATAAGGAAATATCTAGACACTGAATGGACGTAAAGCTTCCCCCGCTCGTGAATCATACCTGTGACTCGGGTGCTGACACATTTATATACAATTACCATGAAGCTTCCATCGATCGCAAATCATACTTGTGATTCGAGTGCTGACACACTTATACCGATTTATCATAAAGCTTCCCTCGATCGCGAATCATATCTGCGATTCGAGTGCTGACTCTCATACGTACATATGTATATACCGACATCTCAATAACTTAGTAGGGCTATAGTAGGGATATACCTTTAACAGGGATTGATCAAATAGGAGCCACATTTCCATATCAATTTAAAAGCAACAGGCAACTCAAAGAACACCCAAAAATACATATAAGGCACATAGAGACATGCGTGTGAGCCCTAAAACTACCCGACATAACATGATAGTCGCCACGTATGGACTCTCGTACAATGACATCAATGCATACTAAAAGTAGGGAAATTATCCTATTTATTCAATAATTCAACTTTCTTGAAAAATTCCCAAAATCCAACCCCGGGCCCGCACGTTCAATTTCCAAAAATTCTCAAGGGGATCGCTCACCCGAAGCCTAAGGATTGTTAATATATAGTTTTTACTTGATTTTATAGCAAATTCACGGGTAAATTCTCAAATTATCGAAGTCCTAGGTTACTACCCACTTCTTGATCTTTCACTAATTATGTGATTAAATTTAACTAGGAATTCATGCATGAGGCTAATATTAGAGTAGAATTTACTTACCTTCAACAACCAAGTCGTTTGCCCCTCTAAAAATGGTGGAAATCGCCCAAAAGAAGAAGAAGAAGATGAGAAAAATAAATTAAACTCGTGTATAAAAACACACTGTTTGGACAGTGTTTTCGCACCTGCGGCTCGAGGACCTCACCTGCGAGCAAAGGCCCGCACCTGCGGAAATGGACTGGGGAGCCTGGGCCCGCACCTGCGGAGTGGAGACCGCACATGCGGCTCTGCTCCTGCGAAACTTTGTCCGCACCTGAGAGAATTGTCCAGACCACTGGGGGTCGCACCTGCAATGTTTGGGACCGTAGGAGCGGTTCCGCACCTGCGACTGGGCAACCGCACCTGCGGTCACACCAGAATAGGTGCACCAGCAGCTATTTTAGCTGGTTTTTAGCCCTATTGGGTACCCGGGAGGCCCCTGGGCATTCCCGAGCCCTCGTCCAAATATACCAACAAGTCCTAAATCATAATACAGACTCGCTCGAGCCTTCTGAACACCCAAAAAAATGCTAAAATTCAAAATCACACCTCAAAACCTCATGAACCAAACTTAGGAAATTTAAGTTTTCTAGACTTCGCTAACATCGCACCGAACGGACCTATACTACTCGGAATGACACAAAATTTTGCAGGCAAGTCATAAATGATATAACGAAACTATTACTGGTCTCAGAATTCCGTTTGAACCTCGATAACAGAAAATCACGTACAAAACCACTATAGGAACTTAATGAACTTCTTATTTTAATATTGGGCGCCAAAATGCTCCCAAGTCATCAGAAACCCATTCCGGGCATATGCCCAGGTCCAAAATCATAACACAAAGCTACCAGAACCGACGAAACTCGATTCCGAGGTCGTTTACCCAAAATGTTGACCGGGGTCAAACTTGGCCTTAAAGGCCAACCTTAAGGAACCAATTGTTCCTGTAGCACTCTAAACACCTTCGAATCCCGGACCACCAGTCCCCGCAAGTCATATATCATAAAAATCTGCTTGGGAAGTTTCATTTAGGGGAACGGGGTCTGATCACGCAAAACGACCGGTCGGATCGTTACACATAAGTTGTTGCGGCACGCAACCGATCCCACCGTACTTCACATAATCAGAATCTTAAATCACCCTTATTCCACCATAACAACCCACCTTTATTACACATGTTGCGGCGTGCAACCCGATCCCACTGTAGAATATAGATTCACCCTTATTCCACCACATCATTCCACCTTTATCTCACTTGTTGCGCGTGCAACCCGATCCCACCATATCAATACCAAGTACTCAATGTGCCTAATAAAATTTTCAATTTAAATCACAGAAAGCCTTTACAAACCATAAATACCAAACTCAACCAAATAGGAAACCTTGTACAATATGAGAATCTATATAAGCAATAATACACCGCAAGACCAATCCAAAAATTTACAAGTAGAAGGTGAAAATAAATCAACTTGAGCAAGTAGTAGGAGATCATGAAACTATGAGAAGATCTAATATCATAAACAGGATAAGACATTGATTAACATGTAGCAGTTAGGCATGGAACACATTTACAACATATAATAATTAAGACAGGGAAAGAGATAACTAAATAAAAGCGGGAAAAACAGGGAAAACAGATAATTCGGCTGTGCATAAGCACTCATCACCTTGCATATACGCTGCTCACATGAAATCCACACAACACATAGTTCTAGGGTTTCTAATTCCTCCAAGTCAAGGTTAGACACAACACTTACCTCGCTCCAAACACCACTCAATGCTCAACCACATATTTTCCTCTAGAATTCGCCTCTGAACCACTCGTATCTAACCACAATTGACTCAATAATATCAAATATTATTAAGGGAATCAATTACAATGCATAAATTTATAATTCCCAAACATTCCCCCAAAAAGTCAAAAATTGACTCCGGGCCCGCTTGGTCAAAACCCGAGGTTCAGACCAAAATCCATTTACCCATTCACCCCCAAGCCCAATTATGTAAATAGTTTCGGAATTCGACCCCAAATTGAGATCTAAATTCCCAATTTGCAAAAAACGCCAAGTCTACCTAAATCCCTAGGTTTCTACTGTGGAAGAACAAAGATTAGGACTAGAAATTAGTGGGTGATGCTAGAAATGGAAGAAAAAGAGTTAAAGAGTACAAACCTATGAATTGATGTTGAGTTTTCTTTTCAAAGTCGCTCCTACGCCGGGTTCTAATGGAAGGGTTATGAAATTTTGGGACAGATCCCGCTACTGTTCTGTTTTAAGTCACAGGCGTCAGGCCTTCTTCGCGTTCGCGAAGGGACTGCCGCGTTCGCGATGAGCAGCATGCCGAGTGGTTTTTGTGTTCGTGAGTCCTCCCCCTTGGCCTTTGCATTCGCGAGCCAATGCTTGCATTCGCGTAGAAGAATGACTGACCCCTCCCCAAGTTCCTAAAGCTTTGCGTTCGAGAGAAACTGGTCTCGTTCGTGAAGGGTAAGGTCCCCATTGCTTCGCGTCGCGACCTAACTATCGCGTTCCCGATGAAGAAAATCACCCTGCCCCAATTTATTCTTCGCGTTCGTGAGAGTACCTTCGCGAATGCGAAGAAGAAAACACCAAATAACAGTTGAAGCACAAAAACTAGATTTTCTAAGTTTCAAAACATATGTAGCCTATCTGAAACTCTCTCGAGCCCTCGGGGCTCCAAACCAATTACGCACATAAGTCAAAAAACCTCATACGAACTCGCTTGCGTGATCAAAACACCAAAATAACGCCTAGAACTATGAATCAGACTTTAAATGAAATAAAATTTTAAAGAAAACTTAAAAACATCTATTTTCACAACTAAATGTCTGAATCACGTCACATAAACTCCGTTTCTCACAAAATTTGACAAACAAGTCATAAATATCAAAGTAGACTTGTACCGGTATCCAAAAATAAAATACGGACCTGGTATCAACAAAACCAAACATCAGTCATTCTTAAAACTCACCAAACTTCAAACTTTCAATTTTCAACAAAAATCAATAACTCGAGCTTGCGACCTCCGAATTCGATTCCGGGCATACGCCTAGGATCCTAATTAAGATACGGGCTTACTAAGACCGTCAAAATACGGATCTGGGTCCGTTTGCTCAAAATGTTGATCGGAGTCAACTCAAATGAATTTTTAAGGAAAATTTCTTATTTTTATCAGTTTTTAACATATAAGCCTTTCAGAAGAAAACTCGAACTGCGTACGCAAATCGAGGAAGTCTAAAATAAGGTATTTAAGATAACCTATCGGGTCATCACATTCTCCACCTCTAAAACAACCTCGTCCTCGAACGGACATAGAAAAGTACCTGGGCTGGTGAAAAGGTGTGGATATCTACTCCGCATATCTGACTCGGACCCCCAAGTAGCTTCCTCAATAGGCTGACTTCTCCACTGTACTTGAACTGAAGGATAATTCTTAGACCTCAGCTGTCGAACCTGCCGGGCTAGAATAGCCACCGGCTCCTCCTTGTAAGTCAAATCCTTGTCCAGCTAGACAGAGCTGAAATATAACACATGGGACAGATCGACATGATACTTCCGGAGCATGGACACATGGAATACCTATGAATAGCTGCTAAACTAGGTGGCAATGCGAGTCTGCAAGCCACCTCGCCCACTCTCTCCAGAATCTCAAAGGGTCCGATGTACCTAGGTCTCAACATGCCCTTAAATCTGAACCTCATCACACCCTTCATGGGTGATACCCAGAGCAACACTCTCTCCCCGAACAAGAATGCAACATCACAAACTCTACGGTCGACATAACTCTTCTTCCTAGACTGAGCTATGCGAAGTCGATCCTAAATGATCCAAACCTTATCCAAGGCATCCTGTACCAAATCTGTACCCAGCAACCGAGCCTCCCCCAGCTCGAACCACCCAACTGATGATCGGTATCGCCTATCATATAATGCCTCATAGAGAGCTATCTGAATGCTCGACTGGTTGTTGTTGTAGGCAAAATCTGCAAGTGGCAAGAACTGATCCCACGATCCTCCGAAGACTATAACACATGCGTGGAGCATATCCTCCAATATCTGAATAGTGCTCTCGGACTGTCCGTCCGTCTGAGGATGAAATGATGTGCTCAACTCAACCCGCGTGCCCAACTCCTGCTTTACTGCCCTCCAGAAGTGTAAGGTAAACTGCGTACTTCGATCAGAAATGATAGACACAGGCACATCGTGAAGACGGACGATCTCCCGGATGTAGATCTCACCTAACCTTTCTGAAGAATAGGTAATTTCCACATGAATGAAATGAGATGACTTGGTCAGCCTGTCCTTAATGACCCAAACTGCATCGAACTTCCTCTGAGTCTGTGAGAGTCCAATAATGAAGTCCATAGTGATACGCTCCCATTTCCACTCAGGAATCTATGTCTTTTTAAGAAAACCACTATGTCTCTAATGCTCATACTATACTTTCTAATAATTTAGACACCGAGCTACATAAGAAACTATATCCTTCTTCATCCTCCTCCACCAATAATGCTGCCGCAAGTCCTGATACATCTTGGCCCCGGATGAATAAAATACCGAGAACTGTGTGACTCCTCAAGAATCAACTCACAAAGTAAATCCATATTAGGCACACAAACACGACCCTGCATCCTCAAAACTCCATCATCTCCCACAGTAACCTACTTGGCACCGTCGTGCCGCATTGTGTCCCTAAGGACCAACAAATGAGGATCGTCATACTGCCGATCTCTTATGCGCTCAAATAAAGAAGACTGAGCGACTGTGCAAGCTAGAACATGGCTAGGCTCCAAAATATCCAGCCTCACAAACTGATTGGCCAAAGTCTGAACATCCGATGCAAGGCGTCGGCCACCACATTTGCCTTCCCGGGATGATACAAGATGGTGATATCATAGTCTTTCAATAGCTACAACCACATCCTCTGCCTCAAATTGAGATCTTTTTGCTTGAACAAATACTGAAGGCTCTGATGATCCGTGAAGACCTCACACGACACGTCGTAAAGATAGTGCCTCCAAATATTCACCATATGAACAATGGCTGCCAACTCTAAGTCATGGATAGGGTAATTCTTCTCATGAACCTTCAACTGCCACGACGCATATGCAATCACCCTTCTATCCTGCATTAATACTACACCGAGCCCAACACGGGACGCATCACAATATACCACATAAGATCCTGAACTTGTGGGAAACACCAACACCAGCGTTGTAGTCAAACCAGTATTGAGCTTCTGAAAGCTCTCCTCACACTCGTCTGACCATCTGAACAGGGCACCCTTCTGGGTCAACCTAGTCAACGGGGCTGCTATAGATGAAAACCCCTCTACGAATCGACGGTAATAGCCTGCCAAACCTAAGAAACTCCTGATCTCCGTAGCTAAAATGAGTCTAGGCCAGTTCTGAACTGCCTCAATATTCTTAGGATATACCTGAATGCCCTCTGCTGATACAACGTGCCCAAGAAAGTGACTGAATCCAACCAAAACTCGCACTTTGAAAATTTAGCATATAACTGGCTGCCCTTTAGGGTCTGAAGTACAATCTGAAGGTGCTGCTCGTGCTCCTCTCGACTGCAGGAGTAGATCAAGATATCATCAATAAACACATCATAAAGGAACCCAAATAAGGCTTGATCACTCAGCTAATCAAATCCATAAATGATGCTGGGGAATTTGTCAACCCAAAGGACATCATTAGAAACTCATAATGCCTGTACCGAGTCCGAAAAGCTATCTTAGGGACATCACATGCCCTAATCCTCAACTGATGGTAGCCAAACCTCAAATCGATCTTCGAAAGCACCTTGGCACCATGTAGGTAATCAAATATGTCATCAATCCTCAGTAATGGATACTTGTTCTTGATGGTGACTTTGTTCAACTGTCGATAATGTATGCACATCCTCATTAATCTATCCTTCTTCTTCACAAACAACACAGGTGCACCCCAAGGCGAGACACTAGGTCTAATAAATCCCTTATCAAGCAAATCCTGCAACTGCTCCTTCAATTATTTAAACTCTAGCGGGGCCATACGGTATGACAGAATAGAGATGGGCTTAGTGTCCGGAGCCAAATCAATAGAGAAATCAATATCCCTGTCGGGTGGCATCCTCGGCAGGTCTGCAGGAAACACCTATGGAAACTCATAAACAACTGGTACAGAATCCATGGAAGGAACCTCCGCACTAGAATCGCGTACATAAGCCAAATAATTTAGACACCCATTCTTGACCATATGCCCATCCTTCACATAAGAGATAACCCTGCTGGCATAATGGCCACAAGTCCCTCTCTACTCTAATCAGGTAAACCCGACAAGGCTAAGGTCACCGTCTTGGCGTGACAGTCCAATATAGCATTATAAGGTGATAGCCAATCCATGCCCAAAATGACATCAAAATCAACCATATCGAGAAGTAGAAGATCTACGCTAGTCTCAAGACTCCCAATAGTAACCACACACGAACGATAAACATGATCTACAACAATAGCATCTCCCGTAGGTGTGGACACATACACAGTACTCAAAGAATCATGAGGCACTACCAAATATGAAACAAAATAGGACGACACGTACGAATAAGTAGAACCCGGGTCAAATAAAACTGAAGCATCACTACTACAAATTGATATAGTACCTGTAATAACAACGTTAGATGACTCAACCTCAGGCCTAACTATAAAAGCATAACATTGGGGATAGGCCCCACCACTCTGAACCACGTCCCTAGGACGGCCTCTACCTCTAACAGCCTAACCTCCACCTCTAACAGTCTGGCCTCTACCTCTGGATGCCTGACCCCTGCCTTTGGTTGGCTGAACGGGCGGTGCAGCAACCGGTGTCGGGACCATGGCACGAGAACCCTAATACTGTGGCGTGACACCCAATAATCTTGGACAGATCCTCCTGATATACCCATAACCACCACACTCGAAACATCCATCCTGGTGTTGTGGCTGCGGAAACAGAGACTGACCCGAACGGGTCGGATAACCACGGTAATAATTCTGAATGGGAGGTGCACTGATAGGATCTGGTGTGCACTGTAGGTTGGCTGTCCAGAATGAGGCACATAAGGACCACGACTCCCTAAAGCACAGTGGGATGCCTGAAGTGCTAAATAAAATGGCCTGGGAGGATGGCCTCTACCAAAAGTACCCCTTCCTCCAGATGAGGCACCGTTAAACCTACCGAAATGACGAGGTCTCATGTCAAACCCTTGACCTCCCTGTGCAAGACCCATCTCGACTCGCCTGGGGACATTGGCAGGCGCCTGAAAAGAAATCTCACTCCCAGTCTCCTTAGCCATCTGCAACTTGATAGGCTAAGCAAGTCCCTCAATAAATCTCCCCAACCTCTCTCTCTCGGTAGGAAGCAGAAGAATAGCATGACGGGCCAAATCTACAAAGCGGGTCTCATACAGAGTAACAGTCATACTGCCCTACTAGAGACGCTCAAACTGACAGCGATACTCCTCTCTCAATGTGATAGAGAGGAACTTCTCTAGGAAGAGCTGAGAGAATTGGTCCCGAGTAAGAGCAGGTGACCCAGCTGGTCTGGTCAACAAATACTCTCTCCACCATTTCTTGGTGGAACCTGTCATCTGAAATGCAGCAAAATCGACCCCACTGGTCTCTACTATTCCCATGTTCTGTAGCACCTCATGACAGCTGTCAAGATACTCTTGGGGATCCTCTGAAGATGCACCACTGAAGTGAACTGTAAACCTGTCTAATTTGCATAAAGCTTTAGAAGACATAGCGGATCCATCATTGGCATGTGCCGCAACAACTGGCTGAACAATCCCAACTGTCGGGGCTACTGGAGTCTGATACTAGGGAGACATATGCTCCCAAGTGTGAGTAGCTGGAGTCTGTGCTCCTATCCCAGCCCGAGAGATGGCTGGTGCCATATGAAATGTAACAACCTAGGACACACTCTCCATAAGACCCACCACAAGGACCAAAGCATCCTGAAGCACTGGGGTGACGATGAACCCCTCCGGACCCTGAGCTGGTCCAGCAGGCACAGTTTGGGCTGGAACCTCCTCATCAAACTCCACCTGGGGCTCCACTGCTGGTTCTGCTGCTCGAGCTATGGGCTGAGCTCGACCCCTGCCTCGGCCTCGGCCTCGGCCTCTTCCCCTCGTAAAAACTGCCATTGAGGGCTCCAGCTTCTGTCCAACTGAAGATGTAGAACGTGTTCTCGCTATCTACCAAAAGATAAAAATAGAAGAGTTCAATCAGCAATGATAGAATAAAGTATCTCATAGTTTATACAAGCCTTGAGACCTAGTGTGTCTCACAAATCCATCTCTTGTGAAAGGTTTGGTCAATGGATCTGCTAACATATCTTTTGTAGACACATATTTCATATTCACTACCTTGTGTCTAACCAAGTCTCTTGTATAGTTATACTTGATATCTATATGTTTGGTTTTACAATGAAACTTAGGGTCGTTGGTGTAGGATATTGCAGCCTCACTGCCACAGTAGACTAATACTGGTTCACTATTTTCAGTGATATCCAACAAGTGTTCCAAGAACTTTTTCAACCAATAGCTTCTTGTGCTGCTGATGCAATAGCCACATATTCGGCTTCCATCATCGATAGTGATACACATGATTGTTTCTTACTACTCCATGATATGCCACAATCACTGAGTAAGAAAACATATCCTGAGATAGACTTCCTATCATCTAGATCTCCTCCATGGTCAGCTGACACGACCTGGAATTCCCACCTTCGGGACTGTGATGACGCCTAACATTTCACTTGCTAGGCAAGCCGACGTTAGAGAATCATTAAGCTAATTTTTATTCAATTCAGTAAATAAAATCAAATAATCTAAAGCGGGATAAAATGAGTGTGAAATAATATAAATGCTATAATATTTACTACAAGACGGATCTGGAGTCACAGTTCACGAACTTCTAAGATTTTCTACAAGAAAAGTCTAAAAGAAATACAATTGTTTGAACGAAAGAAACAGTAAAAAAAGGGGAAGATAGATGGGGACTTCAAGGTGTGCGAACGCCAACAGATATACCTTGAGTCTCCAAAGAACCAGTTCGAGCTGCTACGCCTCTCGATCAGCTGGGACCAATGCCAAAATCTGCACAAGAAGTGCAGAGTGTAGTATGAGTACAACCGATCCCATGTACCTTGTAAGTGCCGAGCCTAACCTCGACAAGGTAGTGATGAGGCTAAGGCGGGTCACTCACACTACAAACTGTGCACAACATATATAATAAAGACAGAAAAGGAAATACAAAATGAAATAAAGCAGTTAATTGAAAATGATAGATACAACTTCAAGAAATAAGCCAGCAACGTTCACAGTTTACCAATTCTTAAGTGCTAAAGAAAATACTGTAAAACTACCACAATTCATGGAAATATAAACACATAAGTTGTTGCAGCGTGCAACCCGATTCCACTGTACATCACATAATCAGAATCATAATTCACCCCTATTCCACCACAACAATCTACCCTTATTACACTTGTTGCGGCGTGCAACCCGATCCCACCGTACAATACAGATTCATCCTTATTCTACCACATCATTCCAACTTTATCTCACTTGTTTCAGTGTGCAACCCGATCCCACCATATCAATACCAAGTACTCAATGTGCACAATAAAATTTACAATTTAAATCACGGAAAGCCTTTACAACCCATAAATACTAAACTGAACCAAATAGGAAACCTTGTACAACATGAGAATCTATATAAGAAATACTACACAGCGAGACCAATCCAGAAATTTACAACTAGAAGTTGCAAATAAACCAACTTGAGCAAGTAGTAGGAGATCGTAAAACTTTCATAAGATCTAATATCATAAACAGGAGAAAACATTGATTAATAGGTAGCAGTTAGGTGTGGAACACATTTAGAGCATATAATAATTAAGTTAGGGAAAGAGATAATTAAAGAAAAGCGGCAAAAACAGGGAAAACAGATAATTTGGCGGCGCATAAGCACTCGTCACCTCGCATATACGCCGCTCACATGAAATTCACATAACACATAGTCTGAGGGTTCCTAATTCCCTCAAGTCAGGGTTAGACACAACATTTACCTCGCTCCAAAGACCACTCAATGCTCAACAAGAACGTTTCCTCTAGAATACGCCTCCAAACCACTCGTATCTAACCACAATTGACTCAATAATATCAAATATTGTTAAGGAATCAATTACAATGTATAAATTTGGAATTCCCAAACTTCCCCCCCAAAAGTCAAAAATTGACCCCGGGCCCGCTTGGTCAAAAACTCGAGGTTCGGACCAATCCATTTATCCATTCACCCCCGAGCATGCTTATGTAATTAGTTTTGGAATCCGACTCCAAATTGAGGTCTAAATCCCGATTTTGCAAAAAACCCCAAGTCTTCAAAAATCCCTAGGTTTCTACCATGGAAGAACAAAGATTAGGACTAGGAATTAGTGGGTGATGCTAGAAATGGAAGAAAAGGAGTTTAAGAGTATAAACCTATGATTTGATGTTGAGTTTTCTCTTCAAAATCGCTACTAGGCCGAGTTCTAATGGAAGGGCCTTCCGCGTTCGCGATGAGCAGCTGCCCGAGTGGCTATTGCGTATGCGAGTCCTCCTTCGTTCTTGGAAAGGCTTCTCCCCCGGCCTTTGTGTTCGCGAGCCAATTCTCGCGTTCGTGTAGAATAATGATTGACCCTTCCCCCAGGTACCTAAAGCTTCACATTTGCAAGAAGCTTGTCGCGTTCGTGAAGGGTAAGGTCCCCATTGCTTCGCGTTCACGACCCAGCTATCGCGTTCACGATGAAGAAAATCACACTGCCTCAGTTTACTCTTCGCGTTCGTGAGAGTACCTTCGCGAATGCGAAGAAGAAAGCACCAAATAACAGCTGAAGCACAAAAACCAGATTTTCCAAGTTTCAAAACACCCGTAGCCTATCCGAAACTCACCCGAGCCATCGGGGCTCCAAACCAATTATGCACACAAGTCCAAAAACCTCATACAAACTCGCTCGTGAGATCAAAACATCAAAATAACGCCTAGAGCTACGAATCGGACACCAAATCAAATGAATTTTCAAAAAAAACTTTAAAACCTCTATTTTTACAACTGAACGTTCGAATCATGTCAAATCAACTCCGCTTCTCACCAAATTTGACAAAGAAGTCATAAATATCATAGTGGATCTGTACCGGGATCCGGAACCAAAATACGGACCCAGTATCAACAAAACCAAACATCAGCCGATTTTTAAAAATCATCAAACTTCAAACTTTCAATTTTTAACAAAAGTCAATAAATCGAGCTAGGGACCTCCGAATTCGGTTCCAGGAATATGACCGGGTCCCAAATTACGATACAGACCCCCAAGAACATCAAAACACTAATTTGGTACGGTCAAAACATTGATCCCGATCCATTTTTTAAAAACGTTGACCGGAGTCAACTCAAATGAATTTTAAGGCAAAATTCTTATTTTTATTAGTTTTTAACATATAAGCCTTCTGGAAGAACACTCATACTGAGCATGCAAATTGAGGAAGGCTAAAATGAGGTATTTAAGACCCCAAAACACCGAATTAGGTTCTAAAAATAAGATGACCTATCGGGTCATCACATCAGCATCACCGTATCTAACTAATCGCAGATCCTTTCCGCCTTGATAACAAAGAGCATAATAAGCAGTTCCCTTCAGATATCTCATGATCCTCTTTACTGCTTTCCAATGTGCTAAATGTGGTTCGGTTTGATATCTACTTACCAAGTCAATTGCTTGACAAATATCAGGTCTAGTGCACACTATAGCATACATTAGACTTCCGACTGTGCTCATATAAGGAACTCGACTCATTCTTTCTGTCTCTTCAGGAGTCTTAGGACATATATGACTTCCCAAGGTATGGCCTTTACTTATAGGAGTTTCAACTAGGCTACTATTTTGCATATAGAATTGTTCAAGAATTTTCTAATGTAATTCTCTTGTGAGAGATACAATAGTTTCTTTGGACGATCTCTTGAAATCTTAACTCCAAGAATATATGCAGCTTCACTCATATCTTTCATATCAAATTGAGATGATAACCATGACTTTATCTTGGTTATAAACTCCTTATCATTTACAACTATAAGTATGTCATCTACATACAATGTTAAAATCACAAGCTTGTTTCTTGATCTCCTGGTATAAATGCAATGGTGTTCATCCATCATGGTAAAACCATTGGATACAAGAACATTCTAAAATCGTATATACCACTGCCTTGAAGATTGTTTGAGGCCATAAATAAACTTCAAAAGTCTACAAAACTTTTATTCGCAACCCTTTTCAATGAAGCACTCATATTGTTCTATATAAATTTCTTCATCTAATTCTCCACTGAGAAAGGTAGTCTTTACATCCGTCTAATGTAATTCAAGATCCAAGCTTACAATAATAGCTAGAATCAGGCAAACTGAGGTAAATCGTGCAGCAGGCGAGAAAGTCTCTTTTTAGGCTATTCCTTTCTGTTGTGTATACCCTTTCACCACCACTCGAGCCTTATATCTCTCAACTGTGCCATCAGCCTTGAGCTTAATTTTGAGAACCCATTTGCTCCCAATTTCTTTGCGTCCTTCTGGGAGGTCAACTAGTTCCCAAACTTTGTTGACTCTCATAGACTCCAATTCATCTTCCATTGCTTTTGTCCATTTATCCTTAGAAGGGCATGAGAGATCCTCTTTTACATTTTGATGCTCGTTTTCTTCTTGTAGGATCATCATAAATAGTTCGCTGCCTTCAATTTCAAATCGTCGGTGGGGAATCTTTTTACGAGAACCACATCTTATTTGTGATTCATCATTGTTCCCATTTAGATTAGTGTTGCTCCCACTCGGATCAATATCATTCATCCTGCTCCCACCTGGAACAAGATCTGTGACCATCTCGCTCCCACTTGGAACAAGATCCATTTGGTCACTTCCACTAAATGTAGAAGGATTACTTTCATTCGCATTTGATGATGAAGGAGGTCTTCGATGAGAAACTAATTCATCATCCGCTAGAATTCTCCCACTCGAATGAAGTGATCCTTGTACTTCTTGATTCATTACCTCAAATAAGGTTAGGTCTTGACCTACCTCTCCCTTCTTAGGGAACTCATCCTCTAAGAATGTGACATCTCGAGATTCAAACTCAGTTACACTCCCATTGTCTTACTGACCTATAATCACATAACCCTTTGGGTTTCAGAGTATCTTATCAAGATACTCTTCTTTCCTCCCGGGCCCAATTTTCCATATTTGTTATAGGAATCATTTGTATAGGCAGCACAACCCCAAGGTCTCAATACACTCAAGTCAGGTTGTCTTCCAGTCCATAACTCATATGGAGTAGTAGTAACTGTTTTGTAGGCACGCAATTAAGCACAAAAGTGGAAGTAAGAAACACATCACCCCAGTAACTAATTGGGAAGTTAACTTGTGCCATCATTGACCTAACCATTTCTGGGAGCAATCTCTTTCTTCTCTCCGCAACACCATTTTGTTGTGGAGTATTTGGGATAGTCAACTGATGAACTATTCCCTTTTTATCACATAAATTATTAAACTCGGTTGATAAGTATTCATTACCATGGTCAGTTCGAAGAGCTTTTATCTTCTTGTCTAATTGATTTACCACTAAGCTTATATAGCATTTGAAGCAACTTATTGCTTCTGATTTGTGGGAAATTAAATAGACATAACTGAAATGGGTAAAGTCATCAATAAAAATGATGAAATAACTTGCTCCATGACTAGCCCTAACATTCATAGGCCCACAGATGTCCGAATGGACTAATTGCAAAGGATATTCGGCTCTAGTCGCCTTACCAAAAGGTTTTCTTGCAGATTTTCCAGCTAGACAATTTTCACAAGTGGAAAATCCCACATGATCAATGTTGGAAAGCAAACCTTATTTTTATAACCTTTACATTCTTTGTTGGCCAATATGACCAAGTTTAGTATGCCATATGCTTACATCACTATCATATTTACGTGCAGAAACAATCATAGAAAAACTAGCATTATTATTAAATGATTCATAATCCAAATCCATATAATTAAACCTCCGGTCACATGACCAAAACCAAATAAAGTTGAACCAAAAGTCAATTTGATAGAATTGTCATGACAAAACAAGTCAAATCCCAGCTTAAGGAAAACTGAAACTGAAATAATATTCCGGCGAATTGTTGGTGTAAAGAGAACATCATGTAGTATTAGGTGTCGACCACCACATGATGGTAGGCTATATCTCATGTTTTAGTTGATTATTACATTCTAATTTGCTGCACTTCAGTTGAGTTTGAGCTTTAATCACTAGTGTTTTGAACTAATTGTGTGTTTTATGCCTTGTAGGAGTGATTCCGAGCTATGTAGATGTTATGGAATGAATTCAAGTGATTTGGAGCTTTAAATCCTGAGTAAAATCTCATGAAATTAAGTCGGGATCGTGTTCAGGGATCAACGGATGATTGTGCAACAGAACAAAGAATCGTGCAGACATACTAGGCACTGTCTAGTAAAATGCACATGACTTTTCTCTCCGAACTCCATTTTGGATCCACAATATATGGTTGAAAATCTAATTCAAAGGGCTACAACTTTTAGGTTTTACGTTTTTAAGAATTCCAAAGATAACAAGGTTAAAAGTGCGGCAAGTGAGCGTCCGCACATATGGGGCAGAAAGTGTGAAAAGTGCGGGGCCACCCTTCCAGGTGCGCATCCATGCACGTCCTGTCCGGGAAAAGTGTCCTTGTTTTCATAGGAGAAGGTCCGTGTGTTTGAGCCCGACCCCACTAGATATATATGGATGGAGAAACAGTATTTTTGGGACTTTTGACACATCTAAGACCTAAGGAGGCTAAGGAGAAGTTGGAGAAGCAAGATCAGAAGGAATCCATCATTCAATTCCAACTCAAGACAAGGGTTTGGATTGTTTTATGTTTTCCTTTACTTTAAACTTAATTGTGATGAATTATTCCATGTGTATGGAGTAGTTCTCTTTAGGGTTTGATGGATTTGGTGTATTGATATTTGTTTGTGGATATCAACTCTAGTTTTGTGTATTGAATAGTTTTGGATGTTTTAATCGTTGCATCTATATTCGCTTGTTCATGTAATCGAGAGAGGTATAACTTGTGATATTCTTGCATTCTATCTTGTTGGTTGAATTCATTAATTCTTCTTAGTAATCAAAAGAGGCTAATTGTATTATTGATTAAATCTAGTTAGGAGGATAATTGAGAGAGGTTCTCCTAAAGACCAATCCACTACTAATTCGTGCATATCTTCACCGAGCGTAAATTGATTCATATAGTAAGGTTGAGACTTAATCGAGAGAGGAGTTTCTACTAATAAATTGAACTAATAACCAAGTGAATTCTAGAGACTCACTTGAATATTAGAAGTGAATTATCTAGAGTTAAATCCCAAACATTTGTCTTACACCTATCCTATGAACCCTACTTCTCCCAATTGATAACTTCCTTTGCTTAATACTTGTGTTGATTGTCATTAGTCAATAGTTTAGACTCTTAGTAAATTTTATTTTTAATCTTATAAACCTCAATTGTTGATCATCTTGTATATCAATCTAGCTACAAACTACGATAATACTGTTTAACTCCAATCCCTGTGGATACTATATTTTCTAGACTAGATTCGACTAGCGGGCATATTTACGTGTGTGTTTCAAGCTCGTCAAATCCCTTCAACAACAACTTTATTGTTGTTTCCCACATATATCCACTTTTCTCCACATGGAACTCGCCGAAATTCAACAAAGGCACTGCATTCCCAGGCTATGTGGTCCATTGCTCCTGAGTCTACAATTGTGATGACCCAAGGGGTCATTTTATGAATTTAAACTTTGTTCTAGGCTTACTAGCCATAAAAAGTTTAATTTTAAAAACCTCTATTTGCATGCACAGTCGGGGCGTGAAACCGGAAAACATTTATGTGAAAATATGAGAAATAGTAATTTCTAGAGTCAAAATTTGATTATAGTTGACTTTGGTCAACATTTTGAGTAAACGGACCCGAATATGTGTTCCGACGATCCCAGGAGGTCCGCAGTAAAATATGGGACTTGGGCATACGCCCGGAAATGAACTCCGAGGTCCCAAGCCTTAGAAACAATTTTTGAAAAAAATTGTTCTGCTGGTTAATTCAAGAAATAAAGAAATAAAATAATGTTAGAAATATATGATATAGGGACCATATTTTGGTTCCGGATCCCGGAACAAGTTCTTTATGTTATGTAAGTGCTATTTGTGAAGTTTCATGAGAATCAGAGTTGATTTGATGTAATTCGGACATCCGGTTGAAAAGTTAGGAATTTGAGTGTTCTTGAGGAAATCTTGAGTTTTGAGGCTTAATATGTAGATTTTGATTTTATTTTGATGATTTGATTGCACGAACAAGTCCGTATGATGTTTTCAAACTTGTGTGCATGTTTGGTTTGGAGACACGAAGGCTCGGGTGAGTTTCGGGTAGGCTACGGAGTGTCTAGACTTAGGAAAATACCCCAACAACTGAACATCTGGTGTGCAGGCCTTAGATCTCACAAATGCGAGGTGGGGCTTCACAAATATGAAGCCAATGGCTAGCCTCAGATCGCGCAAATGCGAGGTCCTGGGGTTGCAAATGCGAAGAGCCCTGTTCGCAAATGCAAAATCTTGTTCGCATTTGCGATATCTCTCCAGAAAGCCCAGGGTTCGCAAATGCGAGACCCACTGCCTGTTATATCAGCTTTTTGACGGGATTTTGCCTTCTTTTCTAATTTTCTAAAACCCTAAACCTCCATAGGCGATTTTCCAAAGACCCAAACTTCTCCAAACCATTGGTAAGTGATCTCTAACTAATCTCTTTCAGTTCCTAACAACTTTTAAATAGATTACAACCAAAAATCTAGAGTTTTCATGGTAAAAATTTGGTTTTTAGGTAGAACTTAGAAATTTCAAATTTTGGAGAATTGGACCTCGAATTGAGGTCACATTCCAATACCAATTGTATATTCGGGCTCGGGGGAGATTGGGTAAACGGGTTTTGGTCCGAACCTCGAGTTTAGACCAAGCGGGTCCGGGGTCAATTTTTGAATTTGAATAGGAAAACTTAGGAAGATCATTGCTTTTCAATAAACATGATTACTTTAGGCTATGATTGATAACATTGAACAAATTGTGATTAGATTCAAGCAGGTTAGAAGCAAATTCTAAAGGAAAGGCAGTGCTAGAGCAGTGAAGTGCTTGTTAGATCGAGGCAAGTGCTTGGTTTAACCTTGACTTGAGGGAATAGGAATCCACAACTTAATTGTTATGTGAAATTTCATGTGTGTGGTGTATAGGTGAGGTGACGAGTATCTATGCACCACCAAGTTGTCTGCTTACATGATCCCTTTCCCTGTTTCCAGTATAATTTCTTCATGTTTAATTGTTTCATGTTCATTGTTGTTTTTTTTTTTGGTTACTTGGCTTGGTGACTTACTGTTAAGTCTTGTTGCAAGTACTATGGGAGAAGTATTAGTGTTTTTCCATGGAATTATCGTATATATATATATATATATGTTCCTGTTGGTTTCATTTTTATGAGAATATTGATGAGTTTATGAGAAGTACAGTTTTCTGTTTAATAAAATGATAGTGATAAGGATGGACGGGCGAAATAAATGATAGTGATAAGGGTGGACAGGCAAAATAAATGAGAGTGATAAGGGTGGACAGGCGAAATAAATGATAGTGATAAGGGTGGACAGGGGAAATAAATAATAGTGATAAGGGTGGATAGGTGGGATTGGGTTGCACGCCACAACAAGACAGTGATAAGAGATGATACTTATGTTTTACTGGATTTCAAAAATGTTTTGTTGGTTTTTGAAACTCAAGTATTTGAAACTTACAGATTTGAAAACTTATTATTTTACTCTACTGTTTCTCATATTATGCACATACGGTTGTTTTAAAGTAAAGTTTGGAAATTTATGTGAGATCTTGGTTACAGTTGAGGCCTGGAATAGGCGACTAACTTATTTGATTGATTGTTGCAGTTGATCTTTCTTATTTGTGTAGAATTGTTTCCTTGCTCTATTATATATTTTGTTACAGGTTAAGTTATAATTTACCTGCCTTAGCCTCGTCGAGGTTAGGCTCGACACTTACTCAGTAAATGGGTTCGGTTGTACTGATACTACACTCTGCACTCTTTTGTGCAGATCCAGGTACTCGCCAGCAGTAGAGATTTTTTGTAGCAGCTATCCATTATCCGGAGACACGAGGTATATCTATCGGCGTTCGGAGATCCTGAGAGTCTTCTCTTAGTTCGTAGAGACTGTTCTTTTATATTTTCTCAAAACAATTATATTATTTCCTTCTGCCCATTATTTGTAGTATTCTTTAGAAGTTCGTGAATTGTGACACCAGACCCTGAGGTAGTCTTAGATTTACTTATATGATTAGTTCGTGGCTCGGTTTATTTATTGGTTTAGTTATTTACACTTGGAGTTATTCGTTGGAAACCATTAGTCTTAGTTTACTTTAAATTTATTTTTTGTGCTTAAGTAAGTAATCAAAGGAAAATAGCTAATCGAATTCTAACATTGGCTTGCCTAGAAAATGTGGTGTTAGGTGCCATCACGATCCCTACGGTTGGGAATTTGGGTCGTGACAAGTTGGTATCATAGCACTAGGTTGCATAGGTCTCACAATTCACGAACAAGCTTGTTAGAGTCTGAAGGATAGGTACAGAGACGTCTGTACTTATCCCTCAGAGGCTATCGAGTTAGGAAACAACTCCATTTGTATTTCTATTCTATCGTGTGATTCTTGTTATCTCCAAAAAAAAACTGATTGAATTCTTCTATTCTCTCGTAGATGGCGAGAACCCGTGCTTCCTCTTCTGCTGACCAATCATCTGGTCTTCTAGCAGCAGCAGCAGCTCCTACTAGGGGGAGAGGTCGAGGCCACATCATAGGCAGGGGCCGGGGCAGGACACAGCCCGTTGCTCAGACAGCAGCCCCAGTTGCGGAGCCCCCGGTTGAGATTCATGAGGGGGTTCCCGCTTAGACCGCTCAAGAGAGACCGACTGAGGTCCCAGAAGGGTTTATTGCCACCCTAGTGCTTCAGGACGCCTTGATCGGTTTAGTAGGCATCGTGGAGAGTGTGGCCCAGACTGGCACCCTCCCCGTGGCAGCGACCAGATCTCGGGCCGGAAGAGGGATTCAGACTCCCATTACTCATACTCCTGATCAGGCTACTCCTCAGGTTCAGACTCTAGCAGCTAATCCAGTTGGGGTAATTCAGCCAGTTGTTGTAGTGCCACTTGTTGATGGAGCAGCTATGTCCACTGACGCTTTGTGGAAACTGGACAGGTTTATCAAGTTTTTCCATGTTCACTTCAGTGGTGCTACTTCAGAGGACCCTCAGGAATATCTGGATAGTTGTCATGAGGTGTTGCGTAATATGGGCATTTTGGAGACCAATGCGGTCGTTTTTTCTGCTTTTCAGATGACTGGTTTCGCCAAGAAGTGGTGGAGGGATTATCTGTTGACTAGACCAGTTGGGTCGCCTGCCTTGACTTGGGATAAGTTTTATCATCTCTTTATGAAAAAGTTTTTGCTTGTTACTACTCGAGGGGAGAAGCGTCGTCAGTTTGAGTGACTTCAGCAGGGCAGCATGACAGTGACCCAGTATAAGACTCGTTTCGTGGATTTGGCTAGACATGTTATTCTTTTGTTGCCCACACAAAGAGAGAGAGAGGGTCAGACGGTTTATTGAGGGCCTTGCTCAGCCCATCAGGCTGCACATGGCCAAGGAGATAGGGACCGAGATTTCTTTTCAGGATGCAGCTAACGTGGCTAGGATGGTTGAGTCGGTTCTCGGGATGGGTGGTCAGGGGTCTGACAAGAGACCTCGCCATTCTGGTGGTTTCAGTGGTGCCTTATATGGAGGCAGGACTTCATTTAGCAGAGGCCATTCTTCCAGGCCATTTCATTCGGCACTACAGGCTTCGCATGGTACTTCGGGTGGTTGTGGTTCTTATCTGCCTCCTTCTGCTCAGCCAGTCTACAGTGCTCCTTCAACTTCTATTAGAGAACCTCCTCTGTAGAGTTTTCATCATGGTCAGCCAGTTCGCCCGAGTCAGCTTACTTATCAGGAGGGATGTTTTGAGTGTGGTGAACATGGGCATGTCCGGAGGACTTGTCCGAAATATGCAGGTCAGTTTCAGCATCAGGGTTCTTGTGCTATAGTTCCGGCTCCAGCTCCAGTACCACCTGGCCAGCCAGCCATGGGTAGGGGTCATCCACTTAGAGGTAGAGGCTAGAATGTTAGAGGTGGAGGTCAGGTAGCTAGGGGTGGAGGTCCTCCCAGTGGTGTGATTCAGGGTGGCGGGGCCCAGCCCTGACTGTATGCATTTCTAGCCAGGCATGAGGCGGAGTCCTCCGACACTGTTATTACAGGTATCATCTCAGTTTGTGATAGAGCTGCTTCAATTTTGTTTGATCCGGCGTCTACTTATTCTTATGTTTCATCCTATTTTGCCTCGTATTTGAATGTGCCCCGTAATTCCTTGAGTGTTCCTGTTTATGTGTCTACACCGGTAGGGGATGCTATTGTGGTAGATTGTGTGTATCGTTCGTGCATAGTAGTCATTGAAGGTCTTGAAACTAGTGCGGATATTTTACTTCTAGACATGGTTGATTTTGATGTTATATTGGGCATGGATTGGTTATCGCCCTATTATTCCATATTGGACTGTCACGCCAAGACAGTTACCTTATCTTTGCTGGGGTTGCCTCGATTAGAATGGGAAGTGTCACGACCCAAAATACTAACTCAGGCTGTGATGGCACCTAATACCGGGGTTAGGCAAGCCCACACTCAGATTACTAAGGATTTTTCCCATATTTGAGTAAACATC